>VDFB02332035.1:77822-201389 GCA_007258455.2 Sequoia sempervirens
ATATAGACCAATAGCTTATTTCAAAGAGAAATTAAATTATGCAGAGGAAATATATTTAATTTATGATCAAGAATGATATGCCATAATAAAATATTTGAATAAGTAGAGGCATTACTTGTTGCCAAAGAAATTGTTGTTATTATGCCCCTAACCCTATAGTGTGTAGTGGGTTCTAAGTATTCATTTTAGGGTTACCTTAACTCTTTAAAAAGGTGTACATAATCATTATATAATCATATATAGGTATTTAGGTCATCTTAGGGGTTATAGTTAAGTATCTAAGTTGGATTACCTAGTGGCATCCAAAGCATAAGCATTGTGTATATAGGAGGTATAGGCTATTTATTATCATCATGTTGAGTATTGGGTTATTATTGAAGACTATTGAAGGTATTCCCCTTAAAGTCGATAAGGGACATAGAAAATATCCCTTGTTTACCCTCATCAATCATGCTAATAGTAACATTTGTGACATGGATCCTTAGTTGTGATTCTTGTGACACTCTTTCTACCTCAATGAGATATTGTTGATCTATTATTATATTGGATAAATGTAGGAATTTCAATATTGTAGATATCCTAAATGATGGAATTTTAGTTATATTTAATTCTTACCTTTAGGAGCTACACATTTATACTAGGTTTGAGTTTACTAAATATCATGGGAAAAACTACTATAAGATCATGTGAATCAAAAGGGAAGACCACTTAAATTGGATGTGGCTAGTTGTATAAAATAATCCTAAACTTTAAAATCTAAACGGATATGCTGGTGTAAAATAACCCTAAACCCTAAACATGGTTAGTAGTGTAAAATAACCCTAAACTCTAGAAATTCCAATCTACCTATTGATCAATATATCAATTGATATATCAAATAATAAAAATCAATTGATATTTCTAAGATTTTCATTGTATCATAAATTAAATTTAGTCAACTCTTAGTTACAAACCCTAAAATTTGAATTTATTCTTTAAAACTATGGTTTAAAGGTTCTAGGGTTTAGAATAGGTCTTATGTTTTTTATTTTCAATTAATATTGTTTGATTTAGTGTTTTAAATTTCAAAACTAAATTTAAATTTAAAAATGGAAAATTTATTGTAAAAAGGACATAAACACATGTAAATGGGAAGGCCAGCTACATGGGAACATATACAAATATCTCTCATGGAGGGGGCAGGTGAAAAAGACACTTTGTTGAGGTTGCCAAATGTGGGTACCCATTTTAGGGTATGTTTTCCAATTATACTCATCATGTGAACAATGGAGAATAAAAACTCACAAATAGGGACAAAATTAATATAGCTTTATAAAACACATGCCCATTTTGAAATGTGTACCCATTTAACAATAGGATCCCAAACTGTAATGTGGGTACCCATTCCAAATGGGGTACAAGTTTAGGTTCAAGATCCCATTCCAAAATGGGTATCCATTTTTTACGAAATAGGTAGTTGTTCCTCTCAGGATTTCTTCTACCCCTAACACTTCCACTAAAAGTGAACTCATTATCTTGATCTTTCCTAGGTAACATAGGTTGCCTTAAAAAAGAAAACAAGAGAAGATAACCAAGAAATGAGCATGTCCTTGGCTTGCCTTCTAATATGGAAGATGAAAAAAACAAGGCAACAAAAGAGGAGTCAAAAGAGAGGGTTACATATTTGAGTTCCAGTACACATTCAATATTTGGTGGGGCTAATTGTATCTTCTTCTACCATGTTGAATCCTTCATTTATTGAAGCTATGTAAAGAAAGACATATCTTCAACTAGTAAACTAGGTAGAACTTATAGGGAAACTAGGACATCGATTGATGATTTATTATCACTTGGATTCAATATATTTTTTGCAGCTTGCTTCATAAAATATAATTTGAACTTATTTTCATGAATGATGTAGAAGAGAAATTAGATGCACAATTAAGAATTTTTTAGTAGAATTTTCCATAGATTGTGTATATGGCAAAGGTAGATTTTTAGGTTACCATATAGAGGGAATTATTGATAGTAACGGGCCTCATTTTTATAAGAAATGAAAATAAGTTTAAAAGTATAAAATTAAAATACTTAAGGGGGAAGGATAAATTCAATGCAATATATATCTTGGCATAACACACTATCAAATATTTTTTTTGAGGGAAACCCATGCCAGTTCAATAATGAGCAAAAGGATATGAACCTAGAAGATAGCTTGAGTAAAAGTAAGGATGTGATAAAAAGTAAATTATCCAAGGAGTCTAGATTTATTGCTGCATCAATTAGTTACCCCATGATGACAAATTCATCTTGCGATTACTTTGATATGAAATGGGATGAATATGATGACAAAAAATTTTAGACATTTTTATCACCTTGGATGTTTGACTTGTACATTTAGAGCCCAAATCAAGAGTTGGTTAGGGTGACATTGGAAAAATTCAATTATATTTGTATAAATTCAATTAAATAGTAAAGGTCATTTGATTTTTTGTAAATTTATATAATTTATCTTAAATGACTGATTGGAAGAAAAAAATTCATATTCCCTACCAATGAAAACTATATATGTAGGAACATGACCTCTTAAAGGGATGGAAACCAAAATATTTTGGTATCATAATACAATTCAAATTCTTTCGTTCTTGTCTCTATGTTACTATTTTTTCAATCAATGAGTCAATTTATCTTGTATTTTCTTCATTAAATTTATGATATGTATACATTTAAATGGTGTTTTATATAACAAAAAAGTTTGATAACAAAATATTTTGTGTGATCAACCTAAACATCTTGTTTTATCTTTAACATGCAATACTTGTCTTGCATTTCAACTATAGAGTTGCATCTTCAACTTGGACCTACAATAAGGTGGTTGAGGATTATTTCTCTTACAATTTTTTCTTCCTTATATGATTACATGCTCTTTTGTGTTAGTTTAGAGTTTTTTTTCAATCAAAGGAGTTTTAATTGATTAATTTTTTTTACTTGCTAGATGATACTTAAAGAACAATATTGACAAGCTCGTGCTCTTCTTCTCACTTTTCCTCCCCCAAGATTATGTTGAGGTCTTTTATCAAATGGTTGGGTTAGGATTCATTTAGAGTTCATTTTAATTTCAATTCTAAATTTTATGTTATTGTTTGAATGCAAGTGGTGAATCTCTTGCTATAGTATAAGGATAAAATATACAAATTTGTGTTTAAGATCAAGAAATTGTGAATTGGGTTTTGTGGATTATATGCTACTATAAGCACATGAATAATATTTTTCCATAAAGATGATATAATCATGTGCAAATAATGTATTGATTTAAGATCAAAATTTATCTTTTATTTTATTTTGAGATAAATCCCATGGAATTATATAGACTTTTGGATAGCCAAGGGATATTTTTATAGTTGAGTAATTATACTTAACACTATGCGTATCCCTTTAGATTTTGTTGGAACCCGTTGAATAAAACACAATTTCCTACCTATAGAGTCATTCAAGTACCTTTTTGAATTCATAACCTCAGATCAAAAACTCTTGTGATTTATTATTTCAACATTTTGATGTGAAAACACAAATCAATAGAAATGGGGCCAAATTGATGGTCTAAAATTATAATATAAAGGATTTATCACTGGGTCTAAATTAGTCTAAGACAATTCAAGATTTCATGAACTCCCTGAGAACAAAAGGACAAGGGATAATAAAGGGTGATTCAAATATGAAGATAATCAATCTACAAGTAGTCTAGTGAATTACACTTTCCCACCATTCAACCCACAATATTTGTTGTCTCTATCCACTTACCCAAAATTAATTTCTAATTTTCAAACTAGTCCCTAATTATTTGGAGTTGAAACTACACTTGTGTCCCAACCTCTAATATCAACAATAGTCACCCATTATGTAAAACATAAATATACAACAACCAAGGAAAATGGCTACTCATGCATGGTTAGGAGGAGGTAATTGATCTTTAAATTTAGATGGAGATATTCATGAATTGCCTAGGAATCCTAGAAGGTTTTTTCTCTAAGTATGTCATAGAGGAATTTGAACGATAGAAGAGATCTCAGTGAATCTTTGAAAGATGTAGTTATAGGGGCTCAAATTGATCACCAGGATGTTGCTTGTTTCTTTGTCTAAGGTTTCAAATAAGTCCTAAATGATCAAAATGAAATCAAGTTTGTTGTTTCATATAACAACATAGCATGGATTTTGAAACATTTTTTCTTTAGTTATCTCATAATTACTAATTAAAAAGGTGGAAACAACCCCAATTTTAATTTTTTAATATAAAATTTCAAGGTTCATTTCTATCATTTGTAAAACAAATTTGGGTTAGTTTTGGAATCCATGAATTTTATTCGAGATGAGATAACATAAAAAATGAATAGAAAAACTGATCTTTAGAGATGTGTGAAAATAAAATAAAATTATTTATAAACTTCCACACAAAAATACATCAATTTACATACTATTTGTTGCATTAAAAATAACCCTATCAAAATAAATCCAAAATAAATAAAAATGTAGGATATGCATTTTTACTGTTATAAATATACATAAATTAATAAACAATCATACAAAAATTTTAATATAAACCCAATAAGGATATCTCTCAACTCTTTTACATTTATCATAGTAATTAGTTTT
The DNA here is from genome assembly GCA_007258455.2 of Sequoia sempervirens. Lineage (NCBI taxonomy): Eukaryota > Viridiplantae > Streptophyta > Pinopsida > Cupressales > Cupressaceae > Sequoia > Sequoia sempervirens. The sequence continues at coordinate 82,449 of VDFB02332035.1, forward strand.
ACACCCATTTTGCTTGATGGACCCCCTAAAGAAGGGGTCTCATAAAGCTGCTATAGAAACCATTTTTGTAGACTAAAGGGTTCTTTGAGAAGAAGAAAATTATGCTATAAGACAAAACAGAATCTCAGGTGCATGAAAATAAGAGCCCCTACTTTTTAGATTTTAAATTTAAGTACCTGTCTTTGGGATGAAGTTGAACATTTCCCTCACCTCCTTCCTAAAATTTTGCTGTCACATGTTATTTTTATGTAATTTTTTAAAAAATTACTAATAATTTTGACATGTAGCTATGTGATTGTAGATTTAACATTCCTTATTACTAATAAATAATTATAAGACCACTAACTTCCCAAAATTTTAAACCTTCCACCCAACAAGATATAGATATGCAGAAATGTTTAATCTAAAGCTATTACTTTTCATTATCTTTCATGGGCATTCATACTCAATTATGAATCCCCTTTCAAGTTTTAACGGAGGTAAAACTACAAGAGAGCTAATGCAAGTGACACATGCTTTTTCTTTAAAAATTAGACTATAAAAGATATGCATACATACACATTTACAGAGTATATGCAAATTGTTTTCTTCTGATTCGTTAAACAAGGTACATTGGCTTGCTACATTTAAAACCTTAATTAAATTTCATAAACTATACCAACTTGAAGAAAACTAGACGATGAGATGTTCAAGGTGTCTAACGATGATATACTGTTGTTATCCAGAAATCTATACATATTATCTATCACCATTCTCTCAATCCATGAGCTCCTTTTGCTTACCCTCAATGTGGGTTTTCCCATGACAAACACTGGCTTGCAATTTTCAGTTCTATCAATCACCTCCAAATCATGAGTACAGATTTCTTTTGAACTTGAATTCTTAATAGTATCCATATTTTTTTGAAACCCTAAAGCCGGGGTTTGGAAATCCAAACTTCTAATAACACCATTGATAAACTCTTCTCCTCCCAAGTGCAATTCATCACCATAGCCATACTGCACCAGGCATCTATACTTCCCTGTTGGACCTAGTATTCTTCCAACAAAACGGTCTTCAAGAGGAACGGTGCTCACAGGGAGAAGCTTTATTGTTACCATAATTACAACTCGATGAAGAGAATTTACAGTTTTAATATAGTGGAGGAAGATCGGAGGCAGGTCATGTGTATGACTTGTATAAAAGAAGCATATTCCTTGTGAACGGTGGATTCTTTCTGTAGACAGGAATGCATTCAGAGTATCTACAGTTATCTTGTTTTCCGATTCATACTTATTCTTCTTCTGCCTTCCATAGTACCATGAAAGCATAATGACCAGCAAAAGTGCTGAAATTCCAAAAGGAACCCAACCTCCTGTTGACACCTTGTCCATGGCTGCTACCATGAAAACTCCTTCTATAAATCCAAATACCATTAAAAAGGCAAGAACCAGTAAGAAATGTGTGTTCCAGATAACAATCATAACCAAGGCCACCAGGAAAGTGGTCATAAGCATTACCCAGACCACAACAACTCCTACAAGCAAAAATAGCACGATTTAGATCATTGCCATTATAATCCAAGTTTTAAGTCTTAATGGATCATGTTCTCATTTAAACCATGAAGCATAATTTTTCATTGTTAAAAACATATTCTACTGCATGAGTGAGAAGAATTGAAAATTTACATACCATAGGCATTCCCAATTTTCTCTTGGCTTCTGAAGCCTAAGAGAATAGCTAGACACACAACCATGAGAGAGTAGTTGACTTCTGGACTGTAAATTTGCCCCTCTTGAACTTTAGATGTATGGACTATTTTAACTGGTGGGAAGCAATCCAATGCAACTGACTGCCTTATGATTGAAAATGTTGCTGTTATCATTCCTTGACTGGTAACTATGGATGCCAAAGTTGAAACAATAAACATTGGCCAAAACAGACTTTTTGGAGTTGATTTATAAAATGCATCACTTATGTCTTCTGGATGTTTTATCAGGTAGGCTGCTTGTCCAGCATAAGTTATAACTAAAGCTGGGTATACAACCACAGTGAAACCAAGCTGCAAAATAAAGTGGACCTTCTTTTAATTGTAAGCATAGAAGAGTCATTACTATCTTGAATCATATATGTCACAAGAAACAATAAACCTGAATGGATTCCTTATTGAAATGGCCCATATCAGCAAACATAGCTTCAAGCCCTGTATAAAATGGGGAAACCGTTAGTTTGACTCAATAATATCTTAAATTGGCTTAGTAAATTTTCATGTCATCAATTTGTTTTGATATGTGTACATGGATAAGAGCATTAATATCATAAATCTGCAGTGCTGTACCTGTTAAGGATAAGAAAACAGCTCCAAACATTGTCCACCCTAATCTTTGGCTCTTGGCAAAAAAATGAAATAGGTAAAGTGGTGATAATCCCTTGAGTACCTTGGGATAATATGCAAATATGTTATATGCACCAACTATGCCAGTTAGAAGAAACCAGGCAACCATTATAGGTGAGAACATAAAGCCCACTTTACTTGTACCATACTTTTGCATCAGGAATAATACGATCAAAATCAGAGTTGATATGAATACAACAAAATCTGTGAAAGAGAGAATAAGCCACGTATCAGAAATTCAAGCTCTTAAAGGCATTCTTTTCACTTAGTTTCTTGGGTACTTCAATCAACTTGCCAAACTGTAATTATTGCTAACCTGTGCTCATTTGAGGATTCTTTGACTGGATTCCTTGAATGGCTGAAAGAACTGTATGGCAATAAATAGCTTTGAAGTCAGCCTTGATTCAAATAATTTGACTGTTAATTGTGTGTTAATAATTTAAAAGGAAATATGTGTAAGAGCTTTCATCTACCATATTTCATTTAAACTACTCATGGTCTGGGGAAAATATGATGTGTTTAATACATAGCTAATTGCAGTGCAATCAGGAAATTTAGCTTTTTCTAGATAATGCAGGATGTCTCTCACCAGCTCGGAAGATGATATGCATCCTTTTGGGCTTAAGTTTGTGCTAATTTATTTAAATTAATCTCTAACTTTTAGAACTTATCATTGATGATAGAAAAGCTTAAAAACATGGGAGAATATAAAATCCACATAGTTATGAAACAAAAAATCTAAATTTTGTTTTGTTTTGAATTAGCACTAGATATTTCAGGGTGACTTTGAAAGGGAAACACGGCTTTATTTTGGAATCAGAGTTAAGTTATGTATATCATTCTTAAAATAAGAATGATTGGTTTAAAAAGGAGTATAGTTTGTTTTAGGTGGTGACCTATATACCTTGGACTGCAAATCCACTGGCTTCTAAGGAATGGTGTCGAACTCAGTCAGTGAGGTGTAGCCATTGAAGATGAAGATCTAACACTCAATTCTTTTCCTAAGCTGAAATATTGTTAGATTTACTGCTAAAGTCACTTTTGAGGAATCGGGTTCTCTATTTTGCAAGCTGAAAAGTAATTTGGGAAAAATGAAAAATGATGATGAGGTCTCAGCACAATTCAAGGATACCCAGTTCAATTTACTTCAGATTGTTCTCATGCAAAATAAAATATTAGGGAAAAAGGATAATTTGGAATCTTTTTCAATTTTAATGAAGTTGCTATTGTTTGAAAAAAAGGAAGCTGGAAATAAACAACCATATTGCCAAAACACATGGCTCCACAAATTTCTTTCCCTCTTTTTTAATATTTGTTTCTGATTTTCTTTTATGATTTTTAAGTTACAAATTACTATTATTACTATAAATATAAATTTAAAATGGCTGCTAAATAATAAGTAGAAAGATTAAATACTCATAGGGCCACCAGCTCCACAAATAATTCTTAAATAAGTTGAGCAGTCACTGCTAGCTAAAATAAGCTAAACAGCGGTATGGAAACCTGCCCTTTAACCCGCATCGAGTTTAGTAGGGGTCCACCAATTGAACGTTGAGAAGTCAGAAATCTTAGTATCTGCAGCTACGGTAGGGGAGAGGGGCCTATAGTGGAGCACCCTAACTTCGCATTTCTCAAAATCCTACGTGGAAATTTCAAATCACTGTCAATTTTGTACAACAGTTTAATTGGCAACTCACGTGCTTCTATATTTTGTTTTAGAGCCACATCATCAAGTATGATGCCACATCAGCATGCTTTTTGTTGAGGCATCCAAAAAGGCCCACAAAAAAAGTGAGACCGATAGTGGTGCACTTAGTCATATTTTATTGGTGCGCTGATGTGGCATCACATGATTTGTTAGTTTGTGTACTTTATGGATAAAAAGTGTTTTGCAATTGGATATTAAGGTGCTCCACTATGAGGCCCATTGAGGACTACTTCTATCTCCACTATTGAAGACTGCTCCACTATGAACCCCTCTCCCCTAACTGCGATCAAATAGTTTTTAATTTACAAAATAAAAAGTAATGGAGGTTTCTGTCTTTTCAACGTACTAACATGGCCCCACTAAACCTGGGCGAGTAAGCTACCGCGACTGAAATGGACAATAGGGTAATTTTCATAGGACACTCAAAGCATGGAAGGATGCAATAATTCAAGAGAATGTGAACAAACCAGGGCTAGAGTTGTCTTTTATGCTGACTCTATCTGAAATTGTCCAGGCCAAAACAAAATGTTAATTAGTCCTAATCGATTAACATTAAAATTCTCTTCAATTGTAAGTTAGCAATTGCTTGTAAATATCTGAAATTTTCTAGGCCAAAACAAAATATAAATGAATACTATGCTTGTAAATGTCAGCAACTGCTATAGGAATCCAACATACACCTTGAACTAGATGCCAAAATCAATTTCTCAAATCTGCAGTGGGAATAGATGAGAATCAGAATGTGAATATAGGCCAGATGGTAGATAACTTTCAATTCTCTCTTTAGAACCAAATCCAATAAATCTGTATTTAGGATAGATCTTCAAATATTTTCAACCTGTGGCACATGGTGACTTTTGATGCGATTGATTTTCAAGTCCTAAATACTCTCTGGGAGTACAGTCCACACAACTAAAAAATAAATTAATGTATTAGTGGAATTCATGTACCTCCCAAGACTATTATCTGATGCCCAAAATTCCAAATGGGATAGCCAAAGAAATCCTCTTGCTATGCAGGCCAGAAGGAAGGCTGACATTCTAACCAGTATCCAAACAACACCAAATAGAAAAGAACATTCCTATTGAGTAAGCAATGGTTTCTACCACATGTAATGAAGATTAGGATGTAGTTTTAAAGAGGGGTTTTAGGATCTATTTTAATGGGAGGTTTTAAAAGATGGAAAAAATTGTTGTTTATAGGAATTTTTGTCACTAGCTATTTTTAAAAAAATAATCATGAGATCACCAATTTCTTAAGATTTTTAAGTTTAAATTTTTAAGCTTGCTCATTTCTATAAATTTATGGGACCACCTGTTTGAAAAATGCTTCTAAAAATTCTTAACAACACCTACTAAAATATTTTATGAGGCTCCGTCCATAAAAGTAAAGCCTTAAAATACCTTGAGATGATAAAAATCAAATTTAAACACTGAAATATGTAATCTATTTACTTACATTGGAGAGGAAGTATAGGTTTAAGGTTGCAATCTCATGGAGGGGGGCTTTCTAAAATATCTCTGTGGGTGTTGTTGAGAATTTTTAGAACTTTTATAAGCAGGGGTCTGGTAGATTTTGTAATAATAGACAAACTTAAAATTTTAAACTCCAATATTTCAAAAAATTGGTGGTGTCATGATTATTTAAAGCAGCAAGGAATCCTAAATCTACAATTATATAGCTAAATCTAAAACTTATTGACAGAAATTCTAAAAATTATAGATAAATTACATATGATAGCAAAATTTTAGAAAGAGGGTGGAGAAAACTTTCAACCCCAACCCAAACACACCTCCTTAAATCTAAAATCCAAAAAGTAAGAGTTCCTATTTCATTGTATAAGATTCTAAATTATATTATAGCATTATTCTTTTCTTCTCACTATTCCACCAAAGATAATATTTGTAATAGCTCCATAAAAACCCTTCTTAACTCAATAAATCTAAAGAGACCAAGAATTGAAGAGATATTTCTTTAAACTAGAATTATCATTCCAAATCTTTTAAGAAGATCCAATAGGGAAAGAGCTCACAGAATACATGATAACTTGTAATTGTCTGAGAAATAGAGATCAAGAGGTAGGAAATTAGAAATAGAATGCCTTAACTGACCCTCGAACCACTGGTTCCCCTATTAGAAAAAGAAGTTGAACTCCTAGGGGTAAAATTTGTCAGATCTGGTCCCTCCTACTGGTATAGGTAGATGCCAATATTCTGATAATCTTTTACTGTCCACTTGTATTAATATCATATAAACTATAAAGAATCAAGCATTCTATATAAATCTATAGAGCATCTTTTACCAAAAATGTACAGATAGCAAGAGATCGGTATGTCCACATCACTCAAAAGAAAATTTGTTTTTAATTACCATTATGTCTGCTGTCTTATTTTCAAAATTGACAACCTTGGTTTTACTATCTAAAAAGTTAGCAGCTTCTTCAAGCACCCTACCATGTATAGAAATACAATTTAAGTAAATTTTAAGGTTACCAGAAATATCAAATTAAAGTAAAATTTAAGATTACCTGAAATGGCAGGATTAATGACACCATCACCAATAACCATGGATGTACCAACCATTACAAAAATTATTAGAAATTTCTGAACAGACCTATTTTTCTCCAGCAGATTCCTTGCAAACCGTTGAACAGTTCCCTTGGGCTGATGAGCTAATGGACAGTCATCAAACTGGTGGTTTCTACCTTCCTGGCTAAGATTTAGGTGTCTACATAAAAGACTATAGACGGCAAATGTACCACCTGATAAACAACAAAGTATTTGTCATTTTGATGATGGATCATGAAGTGTGATCCGAAATGTTGATGCAAAAAAGATATACACAATAAAATTCAGAAAAAAAACACTCAACAAAATACTTGTCATGTAAATTGATATCTCTCAATAGATTTATGGTTGTGATTTATCTCCAGTCTTCCTTTCCTCTTCAAACTCCTTGTAAGTCATAAGTCACAAGTACATATACTAGCTTCTGCTAATTAATGGAAGATTTCAGTTTATACCTTCACCATCATCATCTGCTTGCAGTACAATAAATGTATATTTGATGAGTTCAATCAATGTAAGCCCCCAGAAGATGAGACTAAAGATCCCCAGAATGTCATCTTCATCTGGGTGTGTGATATTGGTAGGGGAGAACACATAGAGAGATTATGTTCCTAAGTCCCCATAGACCACCCCCAGAGTTTGGTAAGCCATTAGTACAGTCTGCCATCTACTAAACCTCTGATTCTTCTTCATCAGTTTCTCCTCAAGAGTGCTCTCCATCTTCACAAATTTTGCTACATCCCTTAACAACTCGCACTATATATAGCACACATCAAAGCTTGTGGCCACAATTTAGTCCCCTTTTTAGCCAGTGTTTATGATTGTTTTGAACAAGGTCTGACTATTTAGATGTAGTTTCTGCACTCTGGGTTAACATATCATGAACAATATGTTGGGCATCCCAATGGATTAAAGGAAAAATCTCGTGTTTGTGACGACTTCCTTAATACTTATGATTCTCAACGTGCATATCATTTTGTCTCACGCTGTTTGTTTAAGAAATATCATGCTTGTATCTAACGTGAGAGGATTGGATGGTGATGTATTAATAAAGCTGGAAAACACTGTATGGGATAATTATTGGAAGGGTAAACGGCTATCACATGGATTTTCAAAGGTGGAGGTGATTATGGGCTCTTTTCAAATTTATGGTTAATAATTTTGGATACACAAAAGTTAGGGGAGCGTAGCTCCCTCCTCTAAGTTTTTCTAAGAAATATTTCTTATTTAAGTTCACAAGGTGATCGAAGTAGGCTTGTGTAGTATCATCATTAATAAATTTTGTGAGCATACCATGTTTCCTTCATTTATCTCATGATGGATTTCATCCTGAATTTATTTATTATTTTCTGTGGGTATATTGGCTATCTGCAAAAATATTTTGGTTATTGTGGTTCATGTTTTTTTTCTTATAATCTAGTGATGGGGCATGATCTAACTACTCTATTATTTTTCTTGTTTGATTTTCAATTTTTTTAGTATTTATTATTTTTTTAATCAATTTATTGGATTTTTGAATTTTTTGGATTTTTCAAATTGATCATTAAGGATGGAGAAGTTAAGGATTTGGTTAAGGATGATGGATTGGATGGTTTGATGGGGTGAGATTTAGATTAGGATGGAAAAATTATTGATGTGAAGGTTACAAGAATGAGATTTCTAAATCAAAGAAAATATTAAAACAAGAATTGAGATGAATGATTTAATCTTTAATACTTGAGATTGGCAAGTTCTGAAGTTAATTTTTTCTAAGATTGATGGAATGATTCATATCAATTGGCTTGCTACTCAAGGTAGACAAAGTTCTTAAACACACAAAAAATAATAATGTTTGGGATGGAGTAATATGATTTTATCTAGAATGATTGGATGATGACATGAAGTGAAATTGGATTTTTTTTCTTATGGATGAGTTTGGATTAATGAAGATGAGATTTAGATGATGGTGTTGGGATTATATTTTTATTTTGGATGCTATGATTTGATTGGGGGAAATTGGAGTTTGGAGTTTAGACACAAAATATGGTTGTACCTAAGGTCAATGAAGTGGATTTTTTGGGTTTGGTTGAGTTGGTGGATAATGGTTGGTGTTTAAACCTTAGAAAGTGGTGAATTTAAAAAAAAAAAATCAAAGCATCATATTTTTTTTTCACATAAATTAAAATATAGAAAGAAATGTAAGGCTTAAAATGATAATTTCCCCTTCTTGGACTAAAGTAGACAGCATTGATCTAACATTAATAGACACCCAATACACATAAACTTGATATTAGAATTATTTAGGTAGGTGTGTTAATCCATATGGGCCAAAAGATATACTATCTATCAAGTGATGGATAAATAGGGAAATAAAGGTCATGTAACGCCTATACACCCCTTACATTGGAATCCAAAGGGGTACTGGCAAGAAGTTGAGTCCACTTTTTGGCCTTTAAGTGGAAGTGTTTTCCCTGATTTTCAGAATTTGACACATTTGACCTTTAAAATTTGAAGCACTTAGAGATGGAATCTTGAAAAAGTCACTATCATAAAATGTAGTACTCAGAGTCTAGTTTCCAAATATGTAATTTATTTCAATACCCAGATGATACAAATTGATTTTCAATAGGCATTTCTAAAAACCACTGTTTAAAAAGTCATTTTTTTACCATACCATGCACGTGTACGTCATCCATATGTTGACCTAAATAATCATATTTTTCTAAATCCTTTTGGGAAAAGATTTGTAACTCACTGAAGCATGCTTTCCATATTTTTATAGTTTTATTGAATTTTTTTTTGTTAATTTTTATTGGCCATATTTGGTGTTTTGAAAAATTGTCATTATTACATCACACATAAGATGACCTAAAATTATCATTTTTTTGAATTTATTTTTTAAATTGAAAATAATTTTCTGAAATATGCTTTCATGCAATCATTCGTCAAAAATTATGTTGATAAAAAGTTATTAAAATACTAAAAAACCTTGATAATTCAAGTTAATGGACCTATTTCATCAGAAATTAAATGAAAAATTAAAAAATTTATCAAGTTGTAAAAAAAAATTACATATTTGGAATCTACACTGTCTCATCTATAATGGGTTTTAATTTCGTTGAAAAATTCTACAAAAAAGTCTCCAGACGTATGCCCAAAGTCACTATTTTCTTGTGACATTGCTAGAACCTTCAATTTGTAGGTCAAACTAGGTCTAGGGCCTAGGTTTGGATAAACCTTTTCCCAAACCTATTAACAAAGCAAAAACCTGGCCTACATTTCAAATTTCAAGAAACAAGATCTCATTTATTAAACGAGATCCCATTTTCTTTATAAACAGATCTTGTTTCCCATTTGTTCGTTGAAAATGGAATAGGATCTCGAGTTATTTTTTATATTTTTTTAATTTTACTATCAAAGAGGTACATATCGGGTCTGAGAATTGTTTTGTATGGCCAACTGCGACATATTCCCTATTTTCTATCAACTTTTGTCTTGTAGAAGCTCTTCAACTTGGGATTTTTTTCAATTTTGAAAGGAGACATCATTTGGACACTGTTACAAAGGAATTTTGTTGAATTGCTACTTGTTTTCAAAGGAGGAAGAGGAATTTTATTTAATTGCTACTTGTTTGAAGGAGGAAGAGAAGTTTTGTTGAATTGCTATTTTTTTCAAAGGAGAAAGAGGAATTTTATTTATTTGCTATTTGTTTGAAAGAGGAAGATAAATTTTGTTGAATTGCTATTTGTTTTCAAAAGAGGGTGAGAAATTTTGTTTAATTGTTACTTGTTTGAAGGAGGAAGAGAAATTTTGTTTCTACTTGTTTGAAGGAGGAAGAGGAATTTTGTTTAATTACTACTTGTTTGAAGGAGGAAGAGGAATTTGTTCAAATTTTGTTTAATTGCTACTTGTTTGAAGGAGGAAGAGGAATTTTGTGAACAATTGCTACTTGTTTGAAGGAGGAACAAACAAGGAAGACTTTCAATTTTTTGACATTCATTTGTGTATACTTCAAAAATTTTCAATCATGGGATCACAATGTTGAAATAAGAGGAAAGATGGGAAAGTATATATTGACCCTTGAAGAAATTCAAGCAAAGAGAGAGAAGGAGGCAAAAAGAAAAGAGAAAGAAGAATGAGAATTCGATAAATGAATGATAGTGAAGTATCCAATTCCACAACTATTGAAGATAAAAATATTGAGGAGACCATGGATGTAGATGATGCAAACTTGCAAGAGGTGAATGTGGAAACTAATATGAATATACAAACTACTCCTGGCATGTCTTCAAATATCCCTTTCAATGCTATGGAGAGTGTTTCAATAGGCACAAGTCCAGGTACGTCTTCAAATCCACCTTTGAGCCTCATGGAAATGGTGCTTATTATATATTTCAAAAAATGTTGGATATAACAATGTTGACATCGATAATATTTGTAGAGTTCAAGATTTGAGTCAAATTGTTGTTGAAAATGAAAATGAAAATTCTTTTATTGAAAATGAAAATATTTTGTTGTTGAAAATGAAAATGAAAATCCTTTAATGAAAATAAAAATCCTTTTAATGAAAATGAAAATGAAAACCATTTTGTTACTGAAAATGAAAAATGAAAATCCTTTTATTGAACTTGAAAATGAAAAATTTTTTTTGATGAAAATGAAGATGAAAATGATAGTTTTGAAGAAAATGAAAATGAATTTCTAGGAAGTGATGTTTTTGATAAGATAAGTAGAATTTACAAGGTTTTGTACCCTTTACATGATGAGCCTCAAGGGCCAAAAAATATCAAGTCCAAAAAAAAAAAACCACTAACCAAAACAAAACACAGACACAACAAACTAACAACTGACAAGAACACCACGTAGACAAAGCAGCAACAAACTAGTTGGCATTCTCCTAATTCTAAGAGAGGAGGTTAACAACATCTTCCCCAACCCATTCGGTGCCCTCTTCTACAACCTTCTTATCCATATTGTCCTTAAGCACAATAGAGAGGGTGCTAGACACATAGTGGACCAACTTGACAGTGAACTGGGTCAAGCCACTAAACTTCTTCTTAAGCTTCTCCATCCACTCCAGCAACATACAATGATCCTCCCCTTTATCCACATTCTTCACAATGCCTACATGTTCCACATCCCAAGGGTTAGAGGACTAGGAAGCCGAGTTCTCTTTAAGCATTTTGTTGAAATCAGAAAAGTGGCTAGGCCCTTCAACAAACTCCTCCTCCTCTTTCTTAGATTCTTCCTCATTCCTCTTACCTTTGTTGTTAGACCGCTCCTCATCAATGAAATTTCATTAATCTGCACTGTCTTGTTATTTTTTGCCAACCTACCAGATCTCCTAATGTTGGTATTTTCAACCCTAGTATCCACCGTAGCAACAACCATAGTACCCCACTTGGAATCTCTTCCCACCACATTCTTCTCTATGTTGTCAGTGGTTGGTGACTCCACCAAAACCTTCCCATCATATTTCACTTTCCTCTTAGTAGTAGGTTTATTGTCAGTCCTAGCAGGGGAAAACTTAAGCTCACAAAGACCAGCTGCAACATTAGATTGGGCAATCCCCACACTCACCTTTTTTCTTTTTGGCAGTTTGTTTATGCTTAGGAGTTTCAGCATTCACCAGAGGGTTTTTTCTTTTGGGACCCTTAGACTCAACCGAGGAGATATTAGTTTGAACAAGGGGTTCAATTTCCTCAATACGAATAATGGAAATTATTTTGGGTGGGTAAAGAGTGAGATGAAAATGATAAATCCTCAAGATGAGGCCTTGGTGGAGTGGTAGGGGAGGAGAATCCTTAGGGTTTTGGGCAATAGATTTAATGAACTTCTCAACAAAGCTTTCCAAGTCAGTGAGTAAGAAAAACGGGAAGCTCAACAATATTTTATGGCGAAGGTGATTCCAAAGAGGAAAATGATAGAAATATAAAGTTTTATATCTACCATCTAAGGTGACTTACTTCATAAGATGAAGATAGACCTAGTCCCATGGCCACGGGAGAGCTTCTCTTTCAAAGCTAGACTAAGAGAGAATAGGTTTTTCATTACCCACAAAGAAGGCATTAAGGATTTCATTGTCTTGAGCTTTGGTGTGCTTAGGGTACTTCTTCCCAGTACATGATAGCCCTATCGCTTGAGTAATCACCTCCTCGTTCATCTCGAAGGAGATACTGCCCATGGTAACCCTTCTTTCTTTCTCGGAACTCGTAAATTACGTAGATTACTTCAAATCATGACCCACCAAACTTTCCATTAAAGATGCCAACCTACCTTCAACACAGATGTGCCAAACCAACAAGTCCTTACAAAATTCCCCACAATTGTCTAGCTTTGTCCTCACCCTATCGCCACCCATATCACCACTTTGCACACTAAAAAACTAGGAAACTTGTGAGAGAAAAAGGTTATAATTTTTGAAAAAGTGAGAGGTCACCCAAACACTATAATTTTTAAGCCAAACAAGAATGTCTTGGGAAATCAAGACCATGTATAGGAAACACACTTGAAGATTTAAATCCCAAAAGGAAATCTTTGCAATCTCATTAATGAAAATATTTAAACACTTGTAGCCAGGCTTGCATAAAATGATGAAATTAAAAGTTTTTCCTTCCATGTTGTCTTTGTACAAGTATCGATGAAGGTTGGCCATGGGGCCAAATTTAGATTTCCATAAAGTCCCGCCTTTTATCAATAGAAGCTTTTTAGTTGAGTTGATAAGACAAATAAAAAGCTTCACATCATAATTGTTTGTCGCATCAAATTTGAAATTAAAAATCTACAAGGATATGCGAATGCTGAGACAAGAACCCAAAAAATGATTGTGTAAGGCCTGACCTAACTTGGCCATTACCCCAATGAACTCCCCATTACTCCTCATAATTAGCTCTTTAATTTCAATTTCCACCCCTTTATTCAAAATTTTCCATATTTTTGACACCTCAGTAGTCAACTCCATCCACATCACCTAATAGACAAGAATGTGGAACCCCTAGAAGGCCATAGCAATCACAGAATTAGGTATCATCATGACAGAAACATGTTCCCTACTCCTTAGGGATTAAGCCTTATATACCTAGCGATAGGTTCCCCATATTCCTCCAACACTTAGAATCTCTCCAATGGGAGCCAAGATTAGCCAAAGCATCAACAAGTTGATTACCCTCCTTATAAACATGTGGGTAGCAATCTTCAAGTTCATCTTAGACACCAAATGATTTATATGTAACAATATGTCCCTAGTACTCCATCCTAGTAATCTGCTCAGATTAACAACATCAATTATAGACTTAGAATCCCCTTCAATTTGAAGATTCTTTATCCCCACAGTGATAGCTAATTGGATGCCCTTTAGTAGTGCCCTTGCTTCCACAATCATGGAGGACTAAATCCATATTCTCCCCAAGTAACTAGCCACAAATTCACCCCTGCAATCTGTGATTATACCTCCTATGCTTGCCTTGCCCAAATTTCCTTTTGAAGCACCATCAAAATTAAGTTTATGTCATCCATTGTCTGGGGGTTTCCAAACTGTGTCCCATCTAGCCTGGGCCTTGGAGTTGTCAAAGGAATTAGCCTCTATATTTTGGTGCCAAGCTTTAGCCATTTTATTTTCCCACTCAGCAAGAGCTTTATCTAGGATTTTCCCCTTGAAAATCAAAATGTTTTCAAAAATTAGCCTTAACCCTATACCAAAAACCTCCTTAGGGCTCATCTAAATATTATTAAATATATTTTTGTTCCTCTCTTTCCTTAAGCACCAACAGATAATGGGGGGAACTTGGTTCCAGATCTCACGAGGTAATGGGTGAAGGAAGGGCCCAGACTAGCCCAAAATAAAGGATTTAATGTCCTTTCTCATATTCCAATGAGTACCCAACCGCTCCAAAGCCAACTCCCACACACTAGTAGCAAACGGGTAGTGCATAAGTAAGTGATCCACATATTCTTCATTGCATTTGCATAACAAGCAACTGTTAGGGACCTAGAATCCCCTTTTCCTCATATTATACTAAGTAAGTATCCTATTGTGGCAGACTATCCACTTGAAATTTTTTATTTTTGGAATCATGTGTTTGTTCCAAACCTGTTTTCAAGGTTTGTGTTCAACACCCTAGTTCAACAGCAGATTGCAAGCTAACTTAATAGAAAGATTACCTTGTCGGTCATTATTCTAGTAGAAATCATCCTTCATGTTGGTTAATGGTAATCTAGTAAGGGAGAGCAGGTCCTACAAAGACTTATCCATAGCTAACAACTTAGGAGACAAAGGGTAGTAAAGGATTAGATCTTTCCACATCCTAGCCCCTGGTTGGCTGAGAAGGTAATCTCTAATGTATAAGTCAAAGAAGAGTTGTCTCGACCTCATAAGGTTCCTAAAATTAGAGTGTGCTAGGGGGTGTCTAACAACCAAGGGTCTTCCCAGAATCTAGTACTATTACCATTCCCAACCTTCCATTTCATCCTAGACATTAGAAACCCCTACAATCTACAAATGTTCTTCCAAGCCAAAGAGCTTGAGGGATGATCATCAAAGAGGAAATTAATCAAAGGTCTATTGTGAAGATACTTATCATTCATAATCTTGCACCAATCCTTTTTATTCCTCAACTGGTCCAAACCCACCTTAGCAATCAAAGCCTTATTGGTGCTAAGGATATTCATGATCCCAAGCCCACCACAAGGTTTAGGCTTACAGACTTTGTCCTAGCTAACTAGAGCAAACTTTTTCTTTTCCTCAGTCCTCGACCATAGGAAATTCCTTTGAATTTTTCCTAACTTCTCAGATATATATCTAGGGATCTTGAAGATGGAGAGGAAGTAAACATGGATCCCTCAGAGGGAAATAGACAAAAGCTACAGTTTGCGAGTATGACTAAGAATGGAGCCTTTCCATCCCACCAACTTCCTTTGGATCCTTTCAAGAATTGAGTTCTAGAAGCCAGGAGTGACTTCCTTGATAGTAAGGGGTAAACCAAGATACACTGATGGGAGAGAGCCACTCATACAACCCAAAACAACAATCACCCGAGCTTGAAGAGTAGGAGTGTTATTGAAGAAGTAAATTATGCTTTTATTATAATTAATACATTGTTCGAAACAAGCAACATAGTTATTGAGACAACTTTTCCATTTCCTGGCTTCAATTAGAGAGGATTTCCCAAAGAGAAACATATCATCCACAAATTGTTGGATAATAGTAGGTTCCAAAGAAGAATATATATTGGATAATAGGAAGTGATGTTGAAAATGAATATATATATTTTTTAAATTGAAAGTGATGTTTTGGATAATCTTCTTGGTAATATTTCTTAGAGACAAATAAAAAAACATGCTAATAGATTATACAATCAATTTTTTTATAGTAAAAAACTTTTAGTTCAATTTCAACTAATGATGCAATTGATGAGAATGTGAAAAATGAAAAAAGTAATGAAAAAGTTGGGCATTTTTGTTAAACAAAGAAGAAAAGATCAATCAATAAAACATGTTATGTCTACTATTGCTAGTTCCATTAATTCTATTGGAAAAAATAGTCAATCTAAAAATAAGAATGCAACAAGAAGAGCTATAACAACTGCTATAGTTAATAAAGCAACTTTGAATAAAAGAATGGTAAGCAATATTAGTGAAGTTTTAAAAATGCATCCTAAAAAATTGTTAAGAGTAGCAAAAAGAAGAGAAAGTATAGAAAATGATCCAATCAACCAATGTTGGAGTTTTAGTGGTCGACTCCTAAGGTCTAACATGAAATTGAACGTTGAAATTAAATCTTTGATTGAAAATTATTGGCATGATAATACTAGGGTATCATCTAATGCTAGAGATGTTTTAAAATTAAGAGTGAGGTCCAAAGTTTACGATCCTCATCCAAAACACCTATTAGATACAACACAAGCTAAATTTTATAAAAAAAATTGTGGTGATTTAGTGTTACCTCATAATATTAAAATAAGTCAAAGGTCTTTTGAAAAATGTAAACCTTGGTATGTAAAAATTAATAAGCAACAAATATCTTGTTGTTGTAAAACACATGTTCAATTTCATTATATTTATGATGTTTTTCAATATATACAATGTACTTTGCATACTAGCATGATTATGTAGGAATGTGGTATTAATATGCCACCTGAAACGATAAGGGAGTTTATATCAAGTTTGTTTTGTGAAAGATCTAATGGAAAATTATTTTATTTAAGTTCATGTATTTTTGGACAATGCACTAGTTGTGGAAATCTTTCATTCTTAAGAGTTTGTATGCATGAAAGTGTTGATAATGATTGTGGAAAACAATTAGTGGATGTTAAAATATTTAAGAATGTTAACTATTCTCTAAAAGATGGAAAAATTGGAAAGAATTGTGATTTAGTTACATAAAAAGTTAGTGTACATGCATTCATATTAGAATTTAAGAATAAGATTGTATCAAAATATATCATGCATTCTCAACATGCTCGATGGCTTGATGGCCAATTTTGCACATGTAGAAACACATTTTCAGTTGGTAGTATACTATTAGTGGTTGATTTTGTGAAAAACTATACTCTAGCTCTGCAAGAGGAAATTCAATCATAGTATTATAATTCAGTGCAAGTAGCTATGTTTGTTCATATTGTTTATAGACATGTAGATGATAGCACAGAGGATGATAGAAAAGTTTTGAGGGAGTATCATTTCTATTTGAGACAGCCGGTTACACTTGTCAGAGTTTGTTCAATACTGTTTCAATATATTTTATAGAAATTTAAAAGAAAGAGGAATCCAGATGACGGAACACCTCATATGGTCAAATAATTGTACGGGACAATTCAAGAAAGCTCAAATGTTCTATTGGTTAAGTAGGGTTCACAAGGAACTCAATGTCCAACATATGTGGAGTTTTTTTGAAGCTAGGCATGGTAAAGGAGAAAATGATGGATATGGTGTATGTATTAAAAGAATTCTTGCTAGAGAACAATTGAAATTTGAAAATGCAGTAAAGTTTAAAGATGCACATGGGATTGTGGATTGGTGCAATACAAGATTATCTACACCTGGTTCAAGCAAGTACTCTATAGTTCACCAATTATTTTGGTTGGTTGAAGACTTGAGAATATTCTGCCTAGACTTGATTGTGATACAACTAGTGGATCTACTAAATGGAATTCATTTAAGAGTTCAAATGCAAGCACATGGATTGTTTGGACAAGGGAGCTTGCATGTTTTTGTCAGTTTTGTATCTGAGGAGATTGGGAAGCATGTGAAAATATGGAATGGGTTAAAGAGTGGAAGCAAAGATTTTTGACACTTGCACAAGCACATGATCACTATGAAACAACAATTGAAGACAATGATCAAGTGTTTGCATCAGAAGACTATGACCATGTTTCAGACCTTGTACAAGAAGGTAATTTAATTCAATTTAATTCATTTTATTTCACTTTATTACTATTTTGTAATACTAAATTATTTATTTATATGCATATGAATGGATGTACGTAGATTGGTCAAATTATATGGACACACGCAAGTTATTAAATCAAAATTTGTTTGCAGGACATGTGTATGCTGTTGTTGCACCTAAGGGGAATGAAGAGGAAACAAAATATTCATTGGCTCGTTGTGTGGAGACTAAACATAAGTTAATATCACCTTGAGAAGATGATGATGAATACCATCATTATCCAATAGGTATAGTGATCCCCTTAAGACACCCCCTTAAAAAAAATTTGATAACACATTTTTGATCCCCTTAAGAGAATTTTTAAAACTTCTTTGATCCCCTTAAGAAAATTTTGAGAACTTCTTTGATGATAGTTATCATGTTTTATGATAGGATCAGTGGTGGTTTTTGGAACATGGCTATGAAAATACCTGATAAGGAAGAATGGTCTGCCTACATTCGAAGATTATGAAACACATAAAAGGATTATACACTACTCACATTTGGTGGTGGCAACAAATATAAAAATAGATCGGTATTGTGGAAGACCTACAAATAAAGAGCTATGGACAATTTCTATGGAAAAGCATGAGACAATCATAGATGTGTTGCAAAAAAGAGAGGATGTAGATGGTACAATGGAATAAGTAAATACATGTAAATATAGTTTTAGTTTTATATTGTCCTTTTAAATAGATTAAATACATGTTTTGATATTCTCAAGTGGTGTTATTAGTTGAAATTGATTTAAGTTGTCCTTTTATAGATCCTTAAGCCATCATCACAAAAAGGAGAGTCCAGGAAAATTCAACCTAGACAACATGGAATACTTGGTAAAAACAAGTAATTATTAGTTAAATTATATTTAAATACATGTTTTGATTATATATTGATATTGCTTGTACATTAATAGTTAAAATTAATTTATTATCCTTTTTGTATCCTTAAGCCATTATCACATTGATCTCATACTTTGAAACAAAAAGGAGAAGATGCAAATTCAACCTACACACATGTGTGAAATACTTTTAAATACAAGGTGCTTGAGTTGTGTACATATAGATAGTTTTATATAAATTAAAATATGTATGTTTTTATGATTTCATTGATATTGCTTGTACCATTTTGATGTCAGGTGACATGAAGACCTACTACATTCCAAACACAAGTTTCAAATGTTCTTGAGATGGCATAGCCAAATTTTGTAAACATTGTTTTGAGTTGATATATATGTACATACACACTTAAACAATTAAACGTTTTGTACAAATTACAAATACATGTACATACACAATTATACTCTATGTACATTTATGCATCAGAATCAATATTCTATATATTTTGTTTGTTAAATGTGCATGTTTTCCTACTTTAAAACTTTAAATTTGATTGTATAATAACTAAACATTATGTAAATTATTGTTAAATCAATTATATCAATTGCAATTAAATATGAAACATGTGCTTTGAAGTATTTAATCCCCTTAAGATGTCCTATTAGGACATATCCTAAATATTATACTTAATTATATCATTTGTTATGACTAGTCACCCTAAAGTCTAATACTTGTTTATATCACTTAATATTTATACTTAATTATACTCTTATTTGATTCCCTTAAGACGTTGTATTAGGACCCCTTAAGATATCCCCTTAAGATGTCGTATTAGGACATATCCTAAATATTATACTTAATTATATCATTTTTATGATGAGTCACCCTCAAGTCTAATACTTATTTATATCACTTAATATTTATACTTAATTATACTCTTCTTTGATCCCCTTAAGACGTCATATTAGGACCCCTTAAGACATCATATTAGGACATCATATTAGGACCCCTTAAGACATCCTATTATGACATGAATTAATTAAACATTGACACTATTTAAATTGTATGGAATGTGATTCTTATGATGAGTCATCCTAAATTCGAAGTTAATTATATCAATTTCAATTAAATATGAGACATGTACTTTAAAGAATTTCATCCCCTTAAGACGTCCATAGGTGAAGATGTTCACTATTATTTGATTTGTATTTTGAAATCATTTGGTTTAGGATGATGCCAATTACATTGGAACTTGTAGATTATCTTAGTTGTCTCTGTTGACAAAGGATGTGACTCCCATTCCAATAGACAACACTAGAAGAAAGGGTGGACGTAGAGGAAGAAGGGTGTAGTATTTTTATTGGATTTATTATTTGTTTTGGTAGCTTATAAATTAGAGTTTTTTGTGGAACATGAGGTCTAGAGGACTTTTCTATTCTTAAGTTTTCTCTAGCACTTTGCATGATCAGTAAATATGGGAGTACATGATTTAATTTCAAAACATTAGCCTATTTTTGGATAATTAAGTTGTATGATTGTTCTTTAATTTTATGTTGTAATTTAGAACTAGGAAATATGGTGTATACTTATATAACAATTTTTTGAAAAAACTCATTGCATCTTGATTGGTATTTATGTTTAGTTTATAGAATTTATTAATTCTTTTGTTCTCTAATCTTGTATGGTATTGTTTATTTCTTAAAATTTCACCCTTTGTGGTATATAAACAAATTGCTTTTGTTTGTAGATTATGATTTATTTTCTTGTTTTATTAGATAATCTGTGTATTAGGACCCCTTAAGACATCCTATTAGGACATGAATTAAATAAGTGAACATTGACTAATTATCACTAATTATTGAATGTATATCATGTATACCATGTATATCATGTATGGATCACTAAATTTGAAAAGTACAAATATTGAAATTTCCTATTAATTTCATATTTTTATTTAAAATTAAACAATAATAAAGTCCATTATTTACAATAGATTAAGTCCATGAAACCAATATATATTAAGTCCATAAGAGTACAAACCATGAAATAAAGTGGGCATGAAACAAAATATTAAGTCCATGAGAAACCAAATATTTAGTCCATGAAACAAGAAATACAACCCATGAAATCATGTCTAACTCATATCATCTCTATAATTAAGAGACCTCTTCACACCATGTGGACTACACAGATGAACTGAACCACTCTGTACAATAGAAAGATGAAATCAGATGTAAGATGATTAAAAATGATTTAATGAAAATTTAATTTATAATTCATCATAAAATTAAATTAGCATGGTATCTGGCTTCAAATGCTTTGGTGCAGCTAGACCAACCTCTAAATGCTCTGAATCAATCTACATATACAAGAGAAAGAAAGTTGAAATTAGATGAAAGTCTAAAATTAAAAATGATTTAATTCAATTTAATTTATAATTTATCATATTTAAATTTTACCGTAAGTGGTTGTGCACCCTCTATTCCAGGACCTATTTGTACATGCTCAACTACAAGATGTGCCTCATGCTATAAAAGAAAAAGAATTTAACATGTATGAGCTCATATATATATATAAATATTCAATTTTAAATTTAATTAAAGTTATTCACAATGTATAAATTGGAATTGACTTTAAATATAATAAAAAATTAAATTACCATGATATTTGGTTGCTTTGCATGTTCTCCTTGAGGTGTAACTATGACTGATTTAGGGCAGAAAGTGGTAGTAACAAAGTCTTACAAGGTCAAATTTAAAACATGTATACTTGAATTAGGTTAAAATATATATTCAAGTTTGCACATTTTGTGTAGAAACCTTTTTAAACAACCTAAAATTTAGATGCCTCATGAGTAGCCACAACATCTAATGTTTGTCTAATCCCCATTCTCATGGTCATGTCAACCTAAGCATACATATAGAAATTTAGTTCACTTATAATATTTACAAGTGTACATGCACATTTGATATATAGTGAATTCAAAATTTTCATAATTGTAAATTTATAATAATGTAAGTTAAATAATTTACAATATAAATGTACCTTCCCTTGATTTGAGATGCTTGACAGTGGATGAACAATCGAAAATCCCTCGAGTGGAATCAATGTGGATGTTGATTGAGTCCCCTAAACCAACATAAATATTTAAAACATATGTTCATGATTGAATTATAAATTAAAAAGTCAAGTTAAAAAATTATTCTATATATAATTTAAAAAATTGAAATCAAAATTATGCCCCATGAAGGTTGGTGACTTTGACTAGTGTTGACATAAATACTCAAGGTGCAGATGTTTTTCCCTATTGTTAGTGTCATCTACCCAAACAGTTTGATTGTTAAAATGTATTACAATTTTCTTTTGATATATATGTTCATTAAAATTCTTATAAATTCAACATGTAGATGCATATTTATACCCATGTCACACTGTCCTTAAGGTGATGCCCTACAGTAAGAAATTCTATGAATGAATTGAGGCGACTAGATGATCCACAAAATCTCCATGTCCACCTGAACTAGGTGTGGCCTAATCAGGTCCATAGCATAGTTGATAACAACTAGTACATACATGTGGTGTTGACACTCATGGAGTGGTACTAGGACCAAATCCATAGAATTCTCCTCCATCATGATCTCTAGGCTCCCTATCCACTATCGCAAAAGCTTATTGATCAAGGTCTCCTACGAGCGTACTTCAGGATCCTAATGTGGATATTGTGTGATAAAAGTATGTGTATCAAAATAAAATAAACAAATCACACAAAATGAAACATTAAACTAAAGAAAGCAAGATAATTGAATTCAAAGAAAACAAACAGAGCTTCTTCAGAACCGTTCCATTTTTCTCTATCTCCAAGGATTTGTTTGAAGCTGTTGCTCTCAGATTATGTAAGCAAAGCTTCTTAGAATGGCAACCTGTAGAACGAGTATGCAAAAAGGAAAGTGCTTCTCTATCCTATATGCTGGTGGAGTGAAAATGCTAATACGAATATGCACAGGGGCTGTAGATTATGCACAGGGGCTGTGGATTATGGATGCTATTGAATTTGAACTATGAGGATGATTGGCCATCATATGGAATGATTCTACAATCTATGAATGCTAAAAGACTATGCTGTGGATGCTTAAAAGCTATTTGACTATAATTTTCCTATATGAAAGCTTCTATGATTTCAAAGACCCGGTAGTCCTTTTTATAGCTTTTTGCAGGCAAGAGCCTAGTTGGCAAAAATCAATGGCTGTGAGATTGTCTGGTAGATTTGAATGGTGAGAGATGGAGAAGTTGAGAGGAAGATGGAGAATGTTGGGAGGTTGGAGAAAAGAATGGAGCTTTGTCTTCAACCCACGGGAACAAACTTGCACAGGAACAGAGAAATTGATTTTCTGTTTTGGAAGTTTGTTTCACGGTTGTTGAAGATAATGCAATATTAAATAAATAAATTTATTTAATTTCATGTGAGTTCAATTTTTGATTTTAGGACTATAGAAGACTTAATTAAATATTATAAATATTTAATTATGAACAGACTGTTGTTATGTTTTCACACTGTTAGACTATGATACCTTGTTTGGATATTTTGATCGCTGATTTTGAGCGATAGTGGATTTATTCTGTGACATGATGATACTATGTTTGGTGATTATTGATTTCAGACATGATTTGATTTAGCATAGATGTTTACTTTCAACTGTTTATTGATATGTACATGTTTATGATGGACTAACAGCTATTTATTTTGTTAGTTTGTTGTGAAGTGTATTGGTGTGGAGAACGGAATCGCATCACTCGCTTGCGAGTGCCCTGTGATATCTGTGATTTTCTCCACACGATGTGCTTGTTCAATGTTTTATATATGTATATGTATGCATGTTATTTGTTTGGTTGCAGGAATTTGTAGGTACATGACACCGACTCCACCTGGGTACTCAGGTCTGAGTGTGTCAAGACTCAACGGATACGTTGATCGGGAGATAGTAGTTTGGTTTACCCTAGTCTAGTCTATAATCCTGGTCTTAGTACATTGTCTATTTTTAGTTCAGAGTCATAGGTTTGTCTTGTATTTTCTGTTTGGATAAATTGTTTGGAAGGTAAATTTGGTTAAATTTAATGTTGTTTTTTGTGTTTTAAATTATTGGTATCTAAATTAATGTTTAAATGTGGAATAAATTACTTGCTTGATTATTTAATTAATTAATTAGCTTATTTGGTTAAATGGTTTGATTTTAAAAGATCAAAATTATTTAATTAAATAAATAAATAAATAAAATTAAATTATTAAGTGTGTAAATTATATTGTATTTGAAAATTAGAAAATTAAAATAAATAAATAAATAAATGCATGAGATTTGAATAGTGGTTGTAAATTTAAATTAAATAAATTTTTGCATGCAAATTTGAATTTGGAAAAGTTATCCGAGAAGTGGTTGAGATATTTTTGCATCTTCTCGACATGTGTGCAAGTTCCATTAATTGGGTTTGTTGAGAGGTAATATTGGATATGGGAATTCACAGAGGATGTTCAATTTCCTCAAGGGGAAGTTATCAGAGCTTTTTGCAAAAAAATTCTCTTGCTGGGTAAAAATTATCTTTTCTTAGAATTTGTTATTTCCTCTGCTTGGGTTGTATATTTGTGGAAGATTTCTTGCTTGGTAGATTTGTGTGATTGGATTTAGCTTTTGAGGAAGATTTGGAGGATTGCAATCTACGGACAGAAGATTTTCTCCAACAACTAGATCTTCACATCCATAGGAAAGAGGTATTTATCTTTGTATATGATTTTGTTTCTTTTTATAAAAGATTTGTCTGAGTAAACAATTGTATAGTGAAATTTTGTATTCCATTTCAGAGACTCTTTCTTTTGTAAAAAAAAATCTGTAGAAAATCAAAAAAAATTTCTGTGAAAATTTTAGAAAAGAAAATTGGGAAAATTGGTTTTGAGTAAATGTTTATTATTTTAAAAGTGAGAACTTATTGAAATTAAATTGAAATTGTGAGGAAAATAACCCTGTATTATGTTAATTTTCTCAATTTTCTGTAGAAAATTTTATCAGAAAATGATCTTTGTAATTGAAAATTCTTTTGTTATTTTATTTGATAAATATATATACACATAAATATATATACAAGGATATATAAATTTAAGCATATTCTGTAGTGAAATTTATGGATAATTTATTAAGGAATTCACCGTACGGAATCAAAGTCCGTAGGCAAAATTCGTTAGTTTTTTATTTTAAAAAAAATATAAAATAAAAGTGCAATTGTTATTTCCATAGAAAAAAATCGCTGTTCGCAATTTTCAAAATCGCCGAAAATTTTTATTAAAAAAAAAATTATTTATATTGGGGAGGGCCGAAACCCTCCCCACGTTATATTGTGCTGGGCACAGCCTGGCAAGGCTGCGTATAGCAGCAGTGGGAGGCTGCGGCTGTGGCCACAAGCCTACCAAAGTTTACCATTTAAAAAAAAAAAAAATCAAATGCGAATCTTTTTATGGTTTAGTTTATTAATTGGATTTTGATAATATAAAACTTTATATATATATATATCGATTATTTAAAATCGATTTTTATTAATTCAAAAATTTGTAAATAATATATATATATATGTATGTATGTATGTATGTATGTATGTATGTATGTATATGTATATATATATATATATAATAAATTTAAAATTTATTTATATATAAATATTAAATATTTCTTTAATTTAAAAAAAAAATTTAGTTCTTTTTGATTCTATGTGAAATTGAGGGAGTTATAAATAGAATTTATAGAAAGTAATTTTCTTTAGTCATTTGAGAAAAGAGTTACTATTTTAATTGCTATAATTTTTATGTTAATCTCTTGAATGACTGGATTTAGTATATCCGAATAATAGATATTTACTCTTCTTGATTTGCTTTCGTACGTGTTTTCTTTTGGGGCATATTGGGAAAGTCTTTGTTGTATAAGCCTTCCAGAGTGAATTGTGTCAAAAGGGTGATTAATTGTTCAAATGTATTTCTTGAGTTAACTAGGGTTGTGCATGCGCTAAATATTGTGTTATGTTATTGATGAAGGTTATTTGTTATTGTAAGATGTACTTTGTGCACTTGTAAACCCTAGTCATGAAAACTTAGAAATTCCATGTTATGTTTAGGGGAGTGGCTTTTTGTAAGGGCCGACACACAAAGTGGTGTCAGGGTAACTTACAAAGAGTTAGTAAGTCAATGGTAATTAAAGAACACAGTAGTTAGAAATATAACTCTTAACAAGATATTTTGCCTTACTTATGACTCTTGAGCTACTTCAGTCTTGAGTATAAGATGAGAAGGCCTGGAATGGAAAATCAGTGTCTTGTTTCTTCAAAAGACATTCGATTCCACAATAGTATGCAATAGGGGCCGGGTTTCGTAAGAGGTTACCAGGGTAACCCAAGGATTGGGGGCCGGAACCTAGGAAGAAACACCAGGGTAATCTTTGCAACGTTGTGATGACACTGCACCTAGAATAACAGTTAACCTTGTGTTTGTATTTCAAACAATTGTCTAAATCTGGAAGCAATGTAACCAATAGTCTGTTATGTACTAGTGTCTAGGGTTAGTAGATTAGGTCTAGGTAACCTTATTACTATCTCCTAACACAGGAGGTAGACCTACGGGTACCACATGGTTGGGTGGAACGTGCACCTTACTCCGTTGGGTCCCCAGTTTGATTATGGCATCGAGAGCTTCATGCATGGAGAGCTCGCATTTGGAAACTTATGAATACTTCTTCATTGTAATTTTGCAAATCTATATTGTAAAACATCCCTCAAATGTTGTGAGGTACACTCTTGTAACTGTAATCATTATTGAACTACCTCATCAGATGGATGAGTATTGTATATATTATCAAATGCAATGGATGAAACAAATTTGTATTTTATGTTATATTGAATGGAAATTTTAATGTTATGCAAAGTTTATCATTATGTTATTATTTATTATGTGCAATGCGAAATACTTAAGTCACTTATGGAAACTCAAGTAATGTAACGTCGCATAGCTTAATGAATGTATGCAACTAATTAACTTAATAATTAAACTTTAAAAAAAATTTATTACACCTTTATACACTATTGCAACATTCTTAGGTTATTAAGACGGGGCATTACAGATTGGTATCAGAGCTAAGGTTACAAACACTGGACACTCTGGGTAATCATGAGCCCATTAGGTTGACCTAGTACATAGTGTCACAACTGATAACCTTGGTTGAATAGTATCTAAGACTCATTATTGTTATGTGTAGGAACATTCCTAGGCGAGGAGGAAGAGGTCATGGTAGAGGTCGAGGTGGAGGCCGAGGGCCAATCCCTCGGGTTACTCCCCCTCCTAGCCCTCACCACAGTGATCAGGCAGAACAGTTGGGTCAGAGAAATGAGGGACAAAATCCCGAACAGTCAGCAGTAGAGGGTTCTCAGATACATCCACTATTAGAGGAGGTCCTAGCTCGTCTTGGACCTAGATAGGTAGATGAGCAGGAGGTTATCAGAGAGAGATAGATCTCCTAGGAGAGTAGATGACACAACACATCAGGATGCTATCACTGCAGGTCATACGAGGGATTTATTGAGAGCATGCCCTCCTACCTTTGATGGTACTGGAGGTGGCTTAGAGGCTGAGACCTGGCTACTGGATTTGGGTAGATGCTTTGCCATGCACCCTTATGATAGTAATACCCATGCCAGATGTGCTATTATGCACTTGAGAGGATTCGCCTCTACTTGGTGGGGCCTAGAGGAGTAGAAGCTCCACTTAGATATTGGTTCTGCGTCTTGGGAGATGTTTCTTGAGAGGTTTAGAGCACGGTTCCTGTTGGAACACTAGAGGCAGCGTAGGGCTGATGAGTTCCATGATCTACGTCAGTTAGCTCTTTCTGTTGAGCAATATGAACGTAGGTTCTATGAACTCAAGCAGTATGCTGGTATTGGCGATGATGAGCCTATGCTAGTACAACACTTTATCAAGGGTTTAAATGCCCGCATCAGTGGTGGTGTCCGAGTCTTTGAGCCAAAGACTATGGAAGTCACGGTGGAGAAGGCTCGCATAGTTGAGGAGAACCTTATTATGGCTTTAGGTGGGCACACAGGAGTGCAGATTGGTAGTGCTTCTGCAGTAGGTTTCAGTCCATGGGGTGTACAGTCACAGACAGGTGGTTCTTCCAAGAACCAACAAACACCCACAAAGGGTGGGCAGCAACAACAACAACGAACACCTCAAAAGAACAATAACCCTCAACCACAACAACAAAATAGTCCTCAAATAGGAAAGGGTCGCAATTGGTGGTGCAATAAGCGCAATAGGCAGGATTAGCCTGCACCGAGTGCTCAGTCTACTATCAGTAGGGGTAGTTTCCAGCAATCCAATGCACCTTCGGGTGGCAGAGGATTCGGTAGAGGCACAGGTACAGGTTTTTATTCATGTGGGCAGCAGGGACACATAGCTAGGCAGTGTCCGATGAGAGGTTCTACTAGTTATGGGCCTCGACCTATAGTTTCAGAGCCTATGGTGGGAGATGCAGGATGATCTCATACAATAGATGCTATGGTTAATGACCGCCAAGCCGATCACCAGAACACAGTGGTCGAAACTTCAGGTAAGTTTCATGGTGTTAGTGTTTCTATTCTTTTTGATTCTGGTGCCACTGACTCCTTTATTTCACCGACCATTGTTGACCATTGTGGTCTTATGGTGGTAAAGCAAGGTGGTAAGTGGCAAGTTGAATTCGCCTCAGGGGTGAAAGTAGCAGTAGAAAACTTAGTACATAATTGTGAACTTAAAATTGGTACGTTAACTACCTTAGTAGATTTATATGTTACACCCTTAGGATCGTATGACATAGTTTTAGGTATGGATTGGTTAGCATCTTATCATGCTGTAATTGATTGTCGACTTAAGACAGTTAGTTGTATTAATGATTTAGGTGCGAAAGTGGAAATCATAGGTATTCAAAGACCTATCTCTTTGCGGATAATATCTGCTATGCAATTAAAGAGATGTCTTCGTCAGGGATGTCAATTGTTTGCAACAATAGTTACTGATTTGGAAGAAGAAGGTGAGAGTCGAGAGGTATCTTTTGATGATCATCCTATTCTTAGGGAATTCGCGGATGTGTTTCCCAATGAAATTCCTGGAATGCCACCGAAAAGGGATATTGACTTTAGAGTTGACCTAGTTCCTAGAGCGGAGCCTATATCTAGAGCTCCTTATAGAATGACGACTCAGGAGTTAGAGGAACTTCGTATTTAGTTAGAGGAACTATTAGAAAAGGGTTTTATTCGTCCAAGTGTTTCCCCTTGGGGAGCACCTATCATCTTCATAAAGAAGAAGGATGGATCTCTTAGGCTGTGCATTGACTATCGTCAATTGAACAAGGTTACGATTAAGAATCGTTATCCTTTGCCTAGAATCGATGATCTTTTTGATCAAATTAAGGGAGCTAATGTGTTCTCTAAAATCGATTTGAAATCCAGTTATCATCAATTGAAAATAGCTAAAGCAAACATTCATAAAACTATTTTCGAACTCGTTATGGGCACTACGAATTCACAGTAGTACCATTTGGGTTAATGAACGCACCATCAGTATTCATGAGTTTAATGAATGGTGTTTTTCATACATACCTTGATCACTTTGTCCTGGTATTTCTCAATGATATTTTAGTCTATTCGAGAAACATGAAGGAACATGAAGAACACTTGAGACAGGTATTGCAATGTTTAAGGGAAAATCAATTTTGTATGCAAACCTGAAAAAGTGTGACTTCTTTCAAACTGAAATAAAATACCTTGGACATGTGATATCTGGAAAAGGTATCGCTGTGGATCCTTCAAAGATCCAAGCTATTGTATATTGGCCCGCACCTACTAATGTGGGTAAAGTTCGTAGTTTTATGGGTCTAGCTAGTTACTATAGGCGATTTGTAGAGGGATTTTCTAGAATTGGTCATCCTATTACTTCTCTTCAAAGGAAAGGGAAGAAGTTTGTTTGGACAGAGCAGTGTCAGTTGGCTTTTCAAACTCTTAAAGAAAATTTGACTAATGCACCTATACTGATTGTTCCTGATCCTACTAAGGATTTTGTAGTATGTGCGGATGCTTCTTTAGAGGGTTTGGGAGCAGTTTTGATGCAAGATGGGTGTGTGGTTGCTTATGAGTCTCGCAAACTCAAAGACCATGAATTAAACTATCCTACTCATGACCTAGAACTAGCTGCAGTAGTGCATGCATTAGTTTGATGGAGGCATTTTCTGTTAGGTCATCATTTTGAACTTCATACTGATCACCGTAGTTTGCAATACATCTTTACGCAACCTAACTTGAATGCTAGGCAAAGATGGTGGATGGAGTTCTTGTGTGAGTACGATTTTGAAGTAAAATATGTTCAAGAAAAAGAAAACGTAGTGGCTGACGCTCTTAGCCGACATCGACATGAGATCTCCGCTACTACTCTTGAAGTTGTTTTGAGAGGTCAAATAGTAGCTGCACTTCCTACTGATAGATTATATTAGGAAGTGAGGTCGGAGGTTGAATCAGGTAGACCTTTAGAAGGTCGATTTGCAGGTTATGTTTTAGAATCAGATGGTATAATACAACATTTGGGTTGTATTTATGTACCACATGTTGAGAGTCTTCGTATATTAATTATGACTGAAGCTCATCGAGCTCCGTATTCAGCTCATCCAGGAGTCAAGAAAATGCATGTTGATCTTCAGCAATTGTATTTCTGGCCTGGTATGAAATGTGATATTGCTGATTATGTATCGAGATGTCTTGAATGTCAGCGAGTCAAAGCTGAACATCAACATCCCGCTGGATTATTGCAGCCCCATCTCATTCCAGAATGGAAATGGGATATTATATCCATTGACTTTATTGTAGGATTACCTATGTCATCACGTTGACATGATGCCATTATGGTAACTGTTGACCGTTTGACTAAGGTAGCTCACTTTTCACCAGTATGATCATCTTATAACGCTTCATCTATAGCTAGGATATTCATGGAGGACATTGTTAGATTACATGGGATTCCTCGTAGGATTATATCAGATAGAGATCCTGTTTTTACTTCAGCCCTATGGACTTCATTACAACATGCTCTAGGCACACAGTTGAACTTTAGTTCAGCATATCATCCTCAAACCGATGGACAAACTGAAAGAGTTAACCAAATATTAGAGGATATGCTTAGGATGTATGTAATGGACCAACAGTCTCGTTGGGAGGATTATTTGTATTTAGTAGAATTCGATTACAACAACGGATATCAGAGTTCCATAGGTATGCCACCATTTCAGGCATTATACGGTCATCCTTGTCGTACTCCATTAAGTTGGGATCAATTAGAGGATAGAGTATTACTTGGACCTAAGATGCTTTGTGATATGGAGCAACAGGTTGACCGTATTAGAGAGCATTTGATAGCAGCACAGGATAGGCAAAAGAAATATGCCGACGTGCATAGGATAGACCGACAGTTTGCTGTTGGTGATAGAGTGTTTCTTCGAGTACGACCGCGAAAGAGTCCAATCCGCTATGGAAAAGGCTCTAAGCTCACGTCTCGTTTCATTGGGCCATTTGAGATCTTAGAGAGAATTGGTCCCGTGGCGTATCGACTCGCCTTACCACCCATTTTGTCTCGTATTCATGATGTTTTTCATGTATCAATTCTTAGACCATATCATTCCGACATATCTCATGTACTTGATTGGAATGCGTTACAGGTAGAGGACGGGTAGCTGGCTTTGGAGCCCATAGCCATTCTATAGCATCGGACGCTCGGTCTCAGGGGTCGAGACGTTGATCAGGTGAGGGTCCAATGGGATCATAGCCATGAGGCTTCTACTACCTAGGAGGATGCGACCCGCATGAGGGAACTTTATCCCTATCTGTTCGCAGGCTTTCAGGAGCAAGCCTGATCCTAGGGGGGGAGGATGTAGTACCCCTCCGTTTATGCTTATGCTTTATGCTATTATGTTTTCACACTGTTAGACTATGATACCTTGTTTGGATATTTTGAGCGATAGTGGATTTATTCTGTGACATGATGATACTATGTTTGGTGATTATTGATTTCAGACATGATTTGATTTAACATAGATGTTTACTTTCAGCTGTTTATTGATATGTACATGTTTATGATGGACTAACAACTATTTATTTTGTCAGTTTGCTGTGAAGTGTATTGGTGTGGAGAACGGAATCGCATCACTCGCTTGCAAGTGCCCTGTGATATCTGTGATTTTCTCTGCACAGTGTGTTTGTTCAATGTTTTATATATGTATATGTATGCATGTTATTTTCTTGGTTGTAGGAATTTGCAGGTACATGACACCGACTCCACCTGGGTACTCAGGTTTGAGTGTGTCAAGACTCAACGAATACGTTGATCGGGAGATAGTAGTTTGGTTTACCCTAGTCTAGTCTATAATCCTGGTCTTAGTACATCGTCTGTTTTTAGTTCAGAGTCATAGGTTTTTCTTGTATTTTTTGTTTGGATAAATTGTTTGGAAGGTAAATTTGGTTAAATTTAATGTTGTTTTTTGTGTTTTAAATTATTGGTATTTAAATTAATGTTTAAATGTGGAATAAATTACTTGATTATTTAATTAATTAATTAGCTTATTTGGTTAAATGGTTTGATTTTAAAAGATCAAACTTATTTAATTAAATAAATAAATTAATTAAATTAAATTATTAAGTGTGTAAATTATATTGTATTTGAAAATTAGAAAATTAAATTAAATAAATAAATAAATGCATGAGATTTGAATAGTGGTTGTAAATTTAAATTAAATAAATTTTTGCATGCAAATTTGAATTTGGAAAAGTTATTCGAGAAGTGGTTGAGATATTTTTGCATCTTCTCGACATGTGTGCAAGTTCCATTAATTGGGTTTGTTGAGAGGTAATATTGGATCTGGGAATTCATAGAGGATGTTCAATTTCCTCACGGGGAAATTATTAGAGCTTTTTGCAAAAAAATTCTCTTGCTAGGTAAAAATTATCTTTTCTTAGAATTTGTTATTTCCTCTACTTGAGCTGTATATTTGTGGAAGATTTCTTGCTTGGTAGATTTGTGTGATTGGATTTAGCTTTTGAGGAAGATTTGGAGGATTGCAATCTACGGACAGAAGATTTTCTCCAACAACTAGATCTTCACATCCACAGGAAAGAGGTATTTATCTTTGTATATGATTTTGTTTCTTTTTATAAAAGATTTGTCTGAGTAAACAATTGTATAGTGAAATTCTGTATTCCATTTCAGAGACTCTTTCTTTTGTAAAAAAATTGTCTAGAAAATCAAAATTTCTTTCTGTGAAAATTTTAGAAAAGAAAATTGGGAAAATTGGTTTTGAGTAAATGTTTATTATTTTAAAAGTGAGAACTTATTGAAATTAAATTGAAATTGTGAGGAAAATAACCCTGTATTATGTTAATTTTCTCAATTTTCTGTAGAAAATTTTATCAGAAAATGATCTTTGTAATTGAAAATTCTTTTGTTATTTTATTTGATAAATATATATACACATAAATATATATACAAGAATATATAAATTTAAGCATATTCTGTATTGAAATTTATGGATAATTTATTAAGGAATTCGCCGTACGGAATCAAAGTCCGTAGGCGAAATTCGTCAGTTTTTTATTTTTAAAAAAATATAAAAAAAAAGTGCAATTGTTATTTCCATAGAAAAAAATTGCTGTTCGCGATTTTCAAAATCGCCGAAAATTTTTAATAATTTTTTTTTTTTTTTTTTTAATATTGGGGAGGGCTGAAACCCTCCCCACATTATATTGTACTGGGCGCAGCCTGGCAAGGCTACATACAACAATAGTGGGAGGCTGCGGCTATGGCCGCAAGCCTACCAAAGTTTACCATTTAAAAAAAAAAAAATCAAATGCGAATCTTTTTATGGTTCGGTTTATTAATTGGATTTTGATAATATAAAACTTTATATATATATCAATTATTTAAAATTGATTTTTATTAATTCAAAAATTTGTAAATAATATATATATGTATATGTATGTATGTATGTATGTATGTATATATATAATAAATTTAAAATTTATTTATATATAAATATTAAATATTTCTTTAATTTAAAAAAAAAAATTAGTTCTTTTTGATTCTATGTGAAATTGAGGGAGTTATAATAGAATTTATAGAAAGTAATTTTCTTTAATCATTTGAGAAAAGAGCTACTATTTTAATTGCTATAATTTTTATGTTAATCTCTTGAATGACTAGATTTAGTATATCCGAATAATAGATATTTACTCTTCTTGATTTTCTTTCGTACATGTTTTCTTTTGGGGCATATTGGGAAAGTCTTTGTTGTATAAGCCTTCCAGAGTGAATTGTGTCAAAAGGGTGATTAATTGTTCAAATGTATTTCTTGAGTTAACTAGGGTTGTGCATGCGCTAAATATTGTGTTCTGTTATTAATGAAGGTTATTTGTTATTGTAAGATGTACTTTGTGCACTTGTAAACCCTAGTCATAAAAACTTAGAAATTCCATGTTATGTTTAGGGGAGTGGCTTTTTGTAAGGGCTAACACACAAAGTGGTGTCAGGGTAACTTACAAAGAGTTAGTAAGTCAGTGGTAATTAAAGAACACAGTAGTTAGAAATAAAACTCTTAACAAGATATTTTGCCTCACTTATGACTCTTGAGCTACTTCGGTCTTGAGTATAAGATTAGAAGGCCTGGAATGGCAAATCCGTGTCTTGTTTCTTCAAAAGACATTCAATTCCACAATAGTATGCAATAGGGGTCGGGTTTCGTAAGAAGTAGGATTGGGGGCTGGAACCTAGGAAGAAACACTAGGGTAACCTTTGCAACATTGTGATGACACTCCACCTAGAATAACAGTTAACTTTGTGCTTGTATTTCAAACAATTGTCTAAATCTGGAAGCAATGTAACCAATAGTCTGTTATGTACTAGTGTCTAGGGTTAGTAGATTAGGTCTAGGTAGCCTTATTACTATCTCCTAGCATGGGGGGTGGACCTACAGGTACCACATGGTTGGGTGGAATGTGCACCTTACTCCGTTGGGTCCCCAGTTTGATTATGGCATCGAGAGCTTCATGGATGGAGAGCTTGCATTTGGAAACTTATGAATACATCTTCATTGTAATTTTGCAAATCTGTATTGTAAAACATCCCTCAAATGTTGTGAGGTGAACTCTTGTAACTGTAATCATTATTGAACTACCTCATCAGATGGATGAGTATTGTATATATTATCAAATGCAATGGATGAAACAAATTTGTATTTTATGTTATCTTGAATGGAAATTTTAATGTTGTGCAAAGTTTATCATTATGTTATTATTTATTATGTGCAATGCGAAATACTTAAGTCACTTATGGAAACTCAAGTAGTGTAACATCGCATAGCTTAATGAATGTATGCAACTAATTAACTTAATAATTAAACTTTAAAAAAAAAATTATTACACCTTTATACACTATTGCAACATTCTTAGGTTATTAAGACAGGGCATTACAAAAATATTT
This sequence comes from Sequoia sempervirens, assembly GCA_007258455.2. Lineage (NCBI taxonomy): Eukaryota > Viridiplantae > Streptophyta > Pinopsida > Cupressales > Cupressaceae > Sequoia > Sequoia sempervirens. Next base: position 117,905 of record VDFB02332035.1, read on the forward strand.
AATTGTGAATAGACTTTAGAAGATTTAATTAAATATTAGAAATATTTAATTGTGAATAGACTTTAGAAGATTTAATTAAATATTTAGAATATTTAATTGTAAATGGAATTTAGAGGATTTTTAGAAGAGAAGAATATTTAATCTTTATTTGAATAAAATATTCAAGCCAAGATTATATGATAATTAATATAAATAAATCGTAATGTTTATTTAATTAATTAAAAAATGGATAAGAAAAGTGATTAAATAAAATTATTTATTTAATTGAAAATGAAAGAATGAACAATATAAATAAATTATTTAAATTTATTTATACGTAGATTAAATTCACAGATTTAATTAAATATTAAAAATATTTAATTAATTACCAGACTATTGTGATGTGACCATTTTTAGGTGTATACAGATATCATTGCATGTTGATGCACAGGTGCAAGAATAACAGGACCAAGAGGAGCAACAAGGGGTTGTGCATGCACGAGGCATTGAGGATCAACCCTTGCCCCTAACCTCTATTGTGGAATGCCGCCACCAACACCCTAAAATGATTTATAATCAAAATAATTGAGCTTTTTCCCCAAAACAAACTCTACATATAGTTTCCTCAAAAAATATAATGGGACCTCCAGATTAGCATGTGGTGGATTATCAAATACCATATACCATTGATCCCAAAAATGTCCACTCATTTGTGGATGTATACACCACCTCATGGATATTCTAGATTTAGTGGTAGGAATGGGCAGCTGGTGAGTATTAGGGTTGATAAAATAAGGTGCTAGATGAGATTTTATTATTTTTAGGTCTAAAATTTGTTTATATGGGAGACCATCTACACAAAATCATCCCATATCCTCTTTATCTCGTCGATGCCTATCTAAGTTAGAATCAATAGACCTAATGGCATCAACAATGTTTTGCATCACAAATGCAAAACATCTCACATGTGGTGCAATCAATGCTTCATTTTGCATAGCATTGATTTGGTTTTGAATGGATGCCACATGTTCATTGATATGTTCTCGCAAGCGAGCCTCACTGATCCAGTGAGTGGTGGAGGTGGGATATGAGGTGGAGGAGGTGGAGGGGGTCAAGGTAGAGATTGTTGAGGTGTTGGGTTAATGATATCATCAATGTCAAATTGATCCATCATATCTATATGTACATGTTCACCTACATTAAATTATACAAAATTAACATACAAACTTACAAAATTACAAGAAATAGTTAAATTTTAAGTGTACATGCAAATTTGTTTAAATAGGATGTGCATACATATACATACACATACATATATTGATTGAACTTGAGCATGTGCATACAAATTTCAAAATTTAAGATCTAGAACTATGTAATTTTAATACATGTACATACTAAAAAGTAAACTTGAAACATTCACAAAAAGCTCATTTATGTCTAACACATATATACATTACATTTTTCTAATAGGAGAAATCATGATAATAGATAGTCATAAATATACTATTATAAATTCATCATTATAAGTTATTATTCATAAATTCAACACTAAAAAAATTCCATCCAATCAAATTCATAAATTCATCACTAAAAATATCCATCCAACCAAATTCATAGATTCATCACTAAAAATATCCATCCAACCAAATTCACAAATTCATCACACAAAATATGCATCGAACCAAATTCATAAATTTATAACTATAAGATCATTGTCTTAATTTATAAAGTGTTGTGGCTCTCTACTACATCTCTTCATTTCTTTGTGTTTTCTTTTTCAGAATTGGACTTTCTCGTCTCCTCTAGCCATCGCCGATCCTCATCTAAGATCCCATCCATAACCACAACAACATCAACAACATTTTGCATCCTAGATGCAAAAAGCCTCAAAGGTGGTGCAATACATTCTTCATTTTGAATAATTTTGTTTTGATCTTGAATGGTTCTAACATTGGCCTTGATCTGTGCTTGCAAGCAAGTACCATCAGTTTAAGATGGTGGAGGTGGAGGTGAAGGTCGTGGAGATGGAGGGTGTGGAGGTGCATTACAGATATTATTGAATAGATCCATGATCTCTAAGATATAAGTGAACCTACATTAGATTTGTAATTTCAAAATGTAAGATACATGTTTAAGAAATACCCTTAAACCATTCAATATAAATGGCCTAATTGAATACAAATGATAAAATATGTAAGCCTCATTTATGTCTAAGGCATGTTACTTGAATGAAAAAAAATTAACTATTAATATAGGATGGCTTAAGGGGATCTATGTATTAATACAGGATGGCTTAAGGTGATCTATGTATACAAAATGACATGGCTTAAGGGAATAGAATTTGGTGAAGTTTCCCAAGGAAACCAAATTTCATTAAGGTCATAGGACAAAATGAATGCTTTAGGGTTTAAAACTTAGAGTTTAGGGTTTAGGGTAATAGGATGGTTTAAGGGGATCTATGTAGCAAGGTCCTAGGACAAAATGACATCTCTTGAGTGAAAAAAATTTGGTGAAGTTTCCCAAGGCAACCAAATTTCATTAAGGTCCTAGGACAAAATGATGGCTTTATGGTTTAGGGTTTAGAGTTTAGAGTTTAGGGTTTAGGGTAATATGATGGCTTAAGGGGATCTATGTAGTAAGGTCCTAGGAAAAAATGACATGGATTAAGGGAATAAATTTGGTGAAGTTTCCCAAGGCAACCAAATTTCATTAAGGTCCTAGGAAAAAATGAATGCTTCAGGGTTTACGGTTTAGAGTTTAAGGTTTAGGGTTTAGGATAATATGATGGCTTAAGGGGATCTATGTAGTAAGGTACTAGGACAAAATGAAATTTCTTAAGTGAATAAAATTTGGTGAAGTTTCCCAAGGCAACCAAATTTCATTAAGGTCCTAGGACAAAATGATGGCTTTTAGGGTTTAGGGTTTAGGGTTTAGAGTTTAGAGTTTAGAGTTTAGGATAATAGGATTGCTTAAGGGGACCTATGTAGTAAGGTCCTGAGACAAAATGGCATGGCTTGAGGGAATAAAATTTGGTGGAGTTTCCCAAGGAAACTAAATTTCATTTTAAGGTCCTATGAAAAAATTAATGCTTTAGGGTTTAGAGTTTAGAGTTCAAGGTTTAGGGTTTAGGGTGAAGTTTGGGTGGCCCTTGGAATAATGGACTTGCAAGTTAGTGAACAATATTTTCTTGTGGAACAATTGATTGAGATAACTCTTATTTCGACTGACCAGCCTCTCATGAAATAGTATTCATATTATAATCTTGCACAATCTTATTATTGTTAAATTTGATTTCCTTGGGAAACTTCACCAAATTTTGAGAACTTCTTTGATCCCCTTAAGAAATGTCATATTAGGACCCCTTAAGACATCAGTTTAGGGTTTAGGGTAATATGATGGCTTAACAGAATCTATGTAGTAAGGTCCTAGGACAAAATGACATGGATTAAGGGAATAGAATTTGGTGGAGTTTCCCAAGGCAACCAAATTTCATTTTAAGGTCCTAGGACAAAATGAATGCTTTAGGATTTAGGGTTTAGGGTGAAGTTTGGGTGGTCCCTGGAATAATGGACTTGCAAGTTAGTGAACAACATTTTCTTGTGGAATAGTTGATTGAGATAGCTCTTAATTCAACTAACCAACCTCTCATGAAATCTCATTCATATTATAATCTTGCATGATCTTATTATTGTTAAATTTGGTTTCCTTGGGAAACTTCACCAAATTTTGAGAACTTATTTGATCCCCTTAAGAAATGCCATATTAGGAACCCTTAAGACATCAATTTAGGGTTTAGGGTAATAGGATGGCTTAATGGGATCTATGTAGTAAGGTCCTAGGGAAAAATGACATGGCTTAAGGGAATAAAATTTGGTAGAGTTTCCCAAAGCAAAAAAAATCATTTTAAGGTCCCAGGACAAAATGAATGCTTTAGGATTTAGGGTTTAGGGTGAAGTTTGGGTGGCCCTTGGAATAATGGACTTGCAAGTTAGTGAACAACATTTTCTTGTGGAATAGTTGATTGAGATAGCTCTTAATTCAACTAACCAACCTCTCATGAAATCTCATTCATATTATAATCTTGCATGATCTTATTATTGTTAAATTTGGTTTCCTTGGGAAACTTCACCAAATTTTGAGAACTTATTTGATCCCCTTAAGAAATGCCATATTAGGAACCCTTAAGACATCAATTTAGGGTTTAGGGTAATAGGATGGCTTAATGGGATCTATGTAGTAAGGTCCTAGGGAAAAATGACATGGCTTAAGGGAATAAAATTTGGTAGAGTTTCCCAAAGCAAAAAAAATCATTTTAAGGTCCTAGGACAAAATGAATGCTTTAGGGTTTAGAGTTTAGATTTTAGGGTTCAGGGTTTAGGGTTTAGGATTTAGGGTAAAGTTTGGGTGGCCCTTGGAATAATGGACTTGCAAGTTAGTGAACACCATTCTCTTGTGGAACTGTTGATTGAGATAGTTCTTGTTCCAACTAACCAACCTCTCATGAAATCCATTCATGTTATAATCTTGCACGCTCTTATTATTGTTAAATTTGGTTTCCTTGGGAAACTTCACCAAATTTTGAGAACCTATTTGATCCCCTTAAGACATCAGTTTAGGGTTTAGGGTAATAGGATGACAAGGGGGTAAATATTTTTTATTCATCACATATGCAAGAACATTAGTTTATGAATATTTTTTATTTTATGAATAGACTGACTATTTCCTTAGATTACTTCTATGATGGAGGTATTTTCCCGTATAATTATTGACCAAGTTTTATAATCCTCTAGCTAGATACCTTGCAAACATGGGTGTGATCCTAGGCTTCACACATATGATTACTCATTGAAGATCCATAAAAATAGAATATATATATCACTACCATATAAGTATATAAGTGATCATAAAATTATGTTGAGATCTCTACTCTTCTAGTGAGGAAATTTAACTATTTACTCAATTTTTAACAATCATGGTTTAAATTGTAACATATTATGGCATAGTATCATGTTGTAAGATAGTATGAATCATAATAGATGCATAAGGCCCATATTATTAACTCAATTAAGCATAATTCATAATAGAAACACATAATTGAGCATAATCTGCAAACACATAATTTATATCAATTCTAAGGATCCACTAGTCCCACAAGTAAAGTTTAACATATATTGTTTTCTAATCTAATTATATCTATGTTCATAATGTTTAATTGATTGTGTCTCTTGAAACATCTCCCTAACTTAATGAATACACATTTAAATGTATAATATTTATCAAATCCTATTTCATTGTCGATATCAAGGACCCTAATTTACTATGTATCAACCTAAATCTATCGAATAATTTCTTCCATAGACATGCCTACATGTCTCCATACAATGTAAATGAAATTTAAAACATTTAAGCAATGAAAATGAATTTAAATTTCATTATCAAATATTCTTGAGCTTGAAATAAATGTTTTCAAAAGTAAAATTATTTGTTTGATTTCAATTTAGGGTTTCCAAATGCATTTTTTTTTGGTTTGAATTCAATTTAGGGTTTCAAGAAGCAATTAGGGTTTTCAATGATTTTTTTTGTTTCATTTCAATTTAGGGTTTTCAAATGCAATTTTTTTATTTGATTTCAATTTAGGGTTTCAAAAATAATTAGGGTTTTGAAATGCAATTTTTATTTCATTTCAATGAAATGCAATTTTTTTGTTTCCTATCAATTTAGAGTTTTGAAATGCAATTTTTTTTATTTCATTTCAATTTAGGGTTTTGAAATGCAATTTTTTTTGTTTCCTATCAATTTAGGTTTTGAAATGCAAATTTTTTTATTTTCAATTTAGGGTTTTCAAATGCAATTTTTTTTGTTTCCTATCAATTTAGGGTTTTGAAATGCAATTTTTTAGTTCATTTCAATTTAGGGTTTTCAAATGCAATTTTTTTGTTTCCTATCAGTCTAGGGTTTTGAAATGCAATTTTTTTTATTTCCTTTCAATTTAGGTTTTCAAATGCAATTTTATTTTGTTTTATTGAACAATTTAGGTTTCAAAAGCTAAATTTTTTTCGTAGGATACAATTTATGGTTGATTTTTTATTTCTATTCAATATCTTGAGGGTTTCATTTCATTTTTTCTTCTTCTACAAACCAACATTTCTTCTATTACAAGTAAATCAAAATATATAAAAAGCTAAATAAATTGAAAATTAACATATGAAAATCTATTATTATGTTAAAAATTTCAAAAAAACATGAAAAAGCAAAAAAATTGGGGGTGGAGGCCTATTTGGAGGTGGATACCCATTGTGTGAAATCAAGATCCCATGCACCTTCAAAATGACTGAGTTTCATTTATTTTTAAAAATAAATACCACTTAAAAATGGGATCTCGTTTTGTAAAGATTGGGATCCCATTTTCTCGAATGCCGATTTGGGACCCATTAATAAAAAGGATCCCTATTTTTGAAAAACGGGATCCCATTTAGAATTTAGGCTCAGGATCCCATTTATTAAAAAGTAGGATCTCATTTTTTGCAAAGCTGATTTCCTTTTTTTTCCTAAGGAAAAAATTTCCATGTTTTGTGGACTTATCTTATTGTTCTTACCCAAAGAATTGCTCAAAGTTATCTCTATCTTACCACTTTAAAATTATCTAGTGTGAGTAGATTCTTAGACCTAACTAGTATTTGATGCACCACAAGGAAAGATGACTAATGGTATTTATCTAGGCTATTTAAGATTCTAAGAGTATCCTTGATATAACTAAAGGGTAATGAGGCTTAATATGTGAAAATGAAAGTGAAAGATGCCAAGAAATCAAGAGGAGAGGGTAATACACTCTTATCCTTCATTTCCCCAATGTATAAAGTTCTTGGGGACTTAAACTAAATGAAAAAAATTAACTTGCAAGAGGCATGTCTTTTGATTCTCTCCTCAATCTTTATACTCCACTAGAATCCTAGATTTGAGGTCATCTCACTGGTGATTAAATATAAGGTAGTCCTCCTACAAGGAAACATGGGAAGAAGTTTTTTTTTTGTTTCTCAAGATCATGAATGTGAGAGAGAATAGAATGCATACCTTGCATCTTTAGGATTAACAAACCCATAAATTGATTAATTCAAATATAAATTTGAAGGTAAAATTTAATCTCAATTTCTATATGAGAAAACATGAAAAGAATACAAAGCATACAAAAATTGGATAAAAGACTATAAAAAATGTTTTCTATAAATCATCCTATAAAATCATAAATAAGTAGTTTTAAACTTTTTCTTTGACATGAGAGACACATCTATAATAAATGTCTTCTATAAATCATTCTACAAAATCACAATTTAGTAGTTTCAAGGTTTATTCTTTGACCTAATAGAGACATTGTATTGAAAAGGTTAGCCATAAAATATAGAATAAGATAGTCTAAAGGAAAAGTAAATAGCACCAATAGATTGCTTATGATTTTTTGATAACTTTTTTTTTCAAATGATAGAAAAAGGTCTCTGTATGTAAAACTTATGAATGTTTTCATTTTTAGACATAAATGATGAGTTTCAAATGGCTATATCTAACTTTTGATATATATTCTAGAAAAAATACCTAGTCTATGTAGAGCCTTATTTCCAATGCCTATAAATATTCAAAAAAAAAATGATTATTAACAAAACATTATGACCATTTAAATCAAGTTTGTGTCATTGGAAAAATCAAAGGGAGAAGGGATAGGCATTTAACCCCCTATAGGTTATTTATTGACTATCACTATGAGGTTAGTGTATGGGAACTAAGTTTTAAGAGGGGATAGTTGTTAAAGCTAAGCCCCTTTTATAAGGAAAGGACCACATGAGCTATATATTATGATTGTATATGTACACTTCTGATTGTATGTATATGCTACATGACTATTTTTGTGTGTATATGACCTTTCTTGGTATTTATATCTATAGATACTCTAAACCTAATCACTATGTATATCCATAAAATACTTATCCCTATTCATTATGCATATCTATAGACAACATGTATATTCTTGGACTATATATATTATGAGACTAGCTATGTAAATACCATGGGGTTGCAAGTAACCCTAATTAGTATGTATATGAAACTATGAATATGTGAACTATGAATGAATAAACCACTATGTATATGCCCAAAAATTGGTGTTATGTATATTCCTATGTATTATGTATACCCCTAAAAATTGAGTATATGTTCAAATAAAAAAACATGTATATATTCTAAAAGTGTGTTTATATCTAAAACTAGTGTGTGCACATAAAAATAGTGTGCATTTTGAAAACTATCAAGTCATCTAGACTTTCAAAGGAGTATAACATAAATTGTATGGTGTTAGGGGTTTCATATGGTTGTATAGATTTGTAGAGTCAAGATTTTTTTACACCTTTAAAAAAATGTAACCAAAATATAGTAAATTATATATCAAATTTTATTTGTTGGCATCCCCAAATGTAATTGCAATGTTCATTTCACACCAGAAGGTTCCCAAAAAAATTGATCATCCAAACCACCTAAAAGGAGCAAGAACCTACAAGATTAATCCAACAAAAATAACAACCATAAATATTAGATGAAGTGCAACTATATTCATTTTAGGTTCAACAAAATGTTAGTATATTAGAAAATAATCTAGAAAAAAAATGCAAATGAAGAAGCTTCATGTTCTAAACTACTACATATAACACAAAATAAAGTTCAAATAAAGCACCACATAACATTCAAATTAAATTTATCGTAGACTCCATTGTATTCAAACAGATTTTCTCCAAGTGATCAAAATGTGTGGTTGCTCAACTCAAAAACATGACATTAATATTTCTTGAATGATAAAATTGATAAAATTATTTTGCATAATGATGTGAAAAGAGGAATTTATAGATTTTTAAAAGATCAAATAAATAATAGAAATTTGATCAAGGATCTGTAATTAACTTAATTGATTATGGAGTTAGCTCAATGAGGTAGAAGAGTAACTTAAATTATTGAGGAAAATTATTATTTCAAACTCATGAGAGGATACTAGTGATTTTGTTTTAAATGGATAATTAGATGAAAAAGTTACTAACTTCATGGAGTTAACATATGACAAGATAATTAAGAATTTATTAATTCATTAAATGGATTATTAGATCATTAATTAACTAATAAATAAATATTTAATTAAATGATTAATAATGGATGATAATAATGTAAATAATTAATTAAGTGATAATTGTTAATGATACTAATGGGTAATAAAAAAGTAGATAATAAATAGAGGGAGATGCCAAAGAGGCAAAAGGAAGATATGGTATAAATAATGGAAGATATTTTGATGGAACTTGTTTCAAGTGCACAAAGGAGAAGGATATTCAGAATCTGAATGATACCAAGACCAGGGGAATACTAGGAAGAGATCTAAAGGTAGCACAAGAGCTACATATGTATATGAAGAAACATAAAACCCAATGGAAGAACAAGAGAAGGGTTAATCATTTATGAGGAGATCTTTGTTGAGAATAGATACTATAGATCTATAAGAACTAGTACAAACGAAGAACTTTTTTAGAATGATATGAAAACTAAAAGTAAATGTTGTAAATTCTTTATTGATACTGGTAGTATAGATCATCTAGTATCCAATGAAATGGTTGATAAAATTACTAAATAAAATTTAAGAACTATTGATAGAGTATAAAGACACCATATTATATAATATATCAAATGGATTATTACCAAAAAGGAGTATGTATCACCGCATGGATCTAATACTATGGGTTCATTTTTATAACATTGTGGCACATACAATCACACCAATAGAAAATTAAGAATTGAACTACAAAGTGTAAGAACTATTGAAGAATGGTTTGGTTAGGGAGAGTTTGGATCCATATGTAGTACTCATAGTACTAGCACCAAAGAAGTATGGTGAGTGGAGGATGTGTAATGTAATGCCTTGTCATGCAAACCCCAAAGGAAAACTAAGATAACTATTACCACACTTTTTTTTTTTAAGTCATCATAAATGAAATGTACATTAAGGTCTAATCCACTACCCTCAATTTTATTAGATACACTAACAACCTATGTCCTCTGGGGTACACGTGAAGACATTACGTAACCTAAACCCATAACAAATTGATAACGAATGAATTCCAAGATGCATTATTAATCATGACAAAACCATACATTCATTATAAATTCATCATTAAAAGCATTCATATGTGATAACTCAATATACACAAGATTAAATCAATTTCAATAACCATAACACATAATATAATCATGAGAATACAAAGGAGCATATTTCCATAGATACAACACATCAAAATGACGACAACCATGATCATTAATCACATAAGGAATACAAAGGTACAATTATATATTACATTGATCATTAGCATAATTTTAGATCACCATTTCCCAACACAACGTGGGAGTAGTAAATCAAATACATGAGCATGACAAAAATAAAGAATATACATCAGATTATATAGTCAACTCTGGAACACTCTACATATATGTAACACTGCACTGCACGAATGTTGACAGGGAACCCAACAAGGTGCGTAGCACGTTCCACCTGACTGTGTGGACCAGAAGGCCCACCCCCCTGTGCTAGGAGTAGACAAGAAGACCCATGATCCAAGATAGTCAAGATGGACAAACACAAGACCAAACCACAAAAAAACAACTAGAACATAATGGTCAACAACATCAATGACTACAACAAGATGCATGCTTATAGAGACATACAAAAGATAATGGCAAGGGGTACTATGGGAGAGTGTCATTGCACGACCCTATTATGAGTTACCTTGGCTACCTCTCTACTGATGCTAACCCCCATCTATGGTTATCCTAGTTCCCTGTCATTGGGCATTGGCCCCATAGGGTGACATGTACAGGACCACTAACCTCTCGTGAGGATGAGGTAGCGACCTTGCCTACCACGACCTTCTCAACCCACCCTTAGTCTATGAGAGCACTAATGGCGTGGATGATGTATTTGAATTATCTTAAGTTAATGTTTACCTACCCAAACCCACTAGTGTGTTTTATTAGGTTTTCACTTGTTTAACCAACTTGTTCATGGGTTATCCAGACTACCCCTTTGTGTGATGGCCTCCATGATGATCCACTCTCCCAGTTAGCCCCACACAAATTACACAATAAGAATGGGTGTAAAGAAGCATATGAAGCACTAAAACCACAAAAGTGACAATCATGTGTGAGGCATAACCTTCTCACTCAACCACAATCCAAGGCAAGAACCCATGAAACCAGGTACACCCATAAAAAACATGATACAAAAAATAACCAAAACTCCACAAGGGACTAACCAAAGAAATATTCAACATACATCACTCTATCTCATTACCTCTGGAAGCCTCAAAACCAACTACCAATCAAGTGTAGCATAAACAATGTAGGTTCCCAATGTACTCAAAACATGAACAAACACAAAATCTCCTCAACAAGCAGAGTAAAACAAAAAGAAGAGTAAAAATAACAAGGAATCACCACATCCATCATAAGAGATTAATCACACGACTTAACTAAACATTATCAAGACAATGCTTGTAGAATCCTTAAAAGTAATCCACTACAACTTAAGTTACATCACCAAAATATATTAACCAACTCCCCTTATTACATCACTCCCACATTTAAAATTCCTCCAACCAAAAGTCTTAAATCCATTAAATAAACTCTATTTTCCCAACTAGTAACTCAAGATTATCAAAGACATAATTCCTTTGTTTAATTGCATCAATAGTATTAACTAACTACACAAATATATTCATATACCCATCTTTTAAATTTAACAAATTATAATTATTTTGATCCAACATTTATCCAATTTATTAATATATATATTTATATATAATTATAAACAGATATATATATATATATAATAATCATGTTTATCTTTTCACATGACTTCCATTATAAATTATAAATTTCACAATATAGATTATGTTTTAAAATATTTACTATTTTAAATTTAATTTAATTACTTCCTGTTGTTTTAACACAACCATATTAAAAATTTAATAAACATAGATACTGATAAACATACACACTCACTCACACACACAGATATATATATATATATATATATATATATATATATAATATAAACCCCATCCTACAGTCAAGCGCGACCACCATGGGCTACACACAACAAGGTTTGGGTTGTTGCACACAACTATATGGAGGCATGCTAAAAAAATCCTCCTTCAAATCAAAATTTATAGCCAACTTCTCCCTACATTTTAGTAGTGATAAGAGAGTAGACTAAGTAAAAAAAAAGAAATCGAAACAACATTCAAACGTAAGCCATATGCAGATTCTAAACAAGGAAGAGGGAGGGCATGTCGATCTAAGGCCTCCACAGTTTGCTTATAAACCGAACCCTCTTGCTTTGACAAAAAATTAAAATCAAAGGGCCTCATTTAGTTTAAGGGATCTGAAGATGAACCAAACAAAAGAAAAATTAGTAGAAACTATTCTTGATGCCAACACACACAAACATTTCAAGGAAGAGCCAAAGAGGGGAAAGAAGGCATGCGTATCACAATAGAATTTCAGTTTAAATCATAATTAAATACATTGATCAAAAGACCTCTATTTACTTAATCATATAGGGGCGGTTAGAATAGAGCTATTACATGTTATTTATTTAAAGTTTTCATAGAAATATTATACCTACATACTAATTGCAAGGATCAACTCTTCTTTAGTAGCCTTGGACGGGACCCAACAGGATGCACCTAAGGACCGACAAGATGAAGATACCAAGAATTGTGCCAGGAGAAATTAAGAACAAAACAAAAATCATCACACTTATGATCAACATTGCCCCATCAAAATAGACCTCTAGTCTTTTCTAAAAAGGATGTCATGGAAGCAAATCATGCAAGATTAAGCTAATACCTGGAAAGTTCTCAAATACAAAGGAATACAACCATAGTACAGAGTTGGTTGAAATCAATATCAACAGGGAGAAATCCGCTTGAAGGCCAAGCAATTCGGCTGGAAGTAAAGATAAAATCAAATATCATAAATACAACAAGACCAAACCTGGAAAGAAGACATCGATTGCAGATGAAGGAGATAAGCTAAATTGATTCACTCTAATGCAACTCAAGTCCATCTCCCGTTCTTCAAAATTTCCACTCCTTCTCCAATTCACAAAGTTGTATTCTTTGCTTAAAACTTTCAACAAAGAAATATTACCCAGCAAGCCAACACAAATTGCAAATAATTTTTTCTTTTGTTCTCCTAAAATTCCCAAATTAAAATCTATATTTTCTTTTTTAGAGACAGAAAGAATAATTTTCTTTTGCACAACCCATTTTTTTATTAAAAGCCCCCCAAAATTAAAATTGATTTTTTTCTAAAAAATCCCCTTCTCTCCTTTTTTATTTAAAAATTAAGGAAATTGTTTATCTTTTTGAAGATAAAAATCAAATAATAAAACGTAAAAATCCATAAAATGGAAAGTTTCTATCATTTTCTAGTTCAAAACAGTGCATTCCCATGCATGCGAAATCTTTCCAATTTAAACCTCTTTTTACTAACTTTTTAAATTACTTTTTACGTTTTAATTTTCTTATCTCTAAATTCATTTTAAATTCCAAATAAGTAACTTATTAAAATAACATTATTATTAGCAATAAAATTAAAATAACTTTAATAATAATAGTGGGTGGTTGGGCGGGCGCCCCTCCACACTGGCGAAGGGTCTTTGGAGGGGCATGACTCAGCTTCTACATGGAGCATTCATTGGTTCAGTTGTCATTGATGTAATGGGAAGTGTTGGTTTTGACATGTAGTGTTGGTTTTGACATGTGGTGATGGCTTCAGGGTATGTTGATTACAGAGAATTCATGCATAGTGGTTAGCTGGTAGGCAATCATGATTTCTAGGTAAGCTCATGGTTTAAGATCAAATTTGGAGGATGGAATTCTCATGCAAGGACAAATTTCCTTGCATTGCCATAATTCTTCACTCATGTGATGTGAGCTTGGCCTATTTTCCATGGGCATTATTAGTGGATGTTGGAGTCAATAGCTTGTTTGTGTGTGTTTTGAAGAGTTTTTTTTGGTGTCTTTGTTGGTAGTGTCTTGGCAAACGAAGGTTGGCTTATGGTGGTTTCGAAGATGGAAAAGTTGAGCCACTCCAACTTTATAATTTCTATGTCTATGGAGGGGCTAGAATCATTTTGTGTAGACACCCCTATTCTTTTCTGGTGACGGAGAGGCAAGCCAACTTTAGGGAAATCACCGACGAAAGGCTTAAGCGTATTCTGCTCAATAGTGACCCTCTAGTCTTTGTCACTATAAAAATGGTGTTAGGGAAAGGTCATCTGGTTAGAAAGGAGTATGCATGGGAAAATGCATACACTTCTTCACATTTTTTGGCTATGTTGTTGGACGTTGAAGTGTTTAAGGTGGAGGCCAAAGAATTGCTCATGCACCTATTTCATGAAGATTTGTTGGGTGGTTTAGAGGAGACTATTAAAGTGACATTTGTTGGCAAAGGGATTCTGCATCCTTCAAATTTGGAGCTACTTTGGAAAACAGACGATGCGGTGAAATTCTTCCCTTTCCTTCTGGATTTGAAAGGGGTTGAGCTTATGCATCATTGGATGGTCTTGGTTGTGGCAATGGAATTCCTGAAAAGGAAACTAAGGTTGGTGGTGGAGAAAGATTTGGACTAGGTGGTTGATTTTGACACATTTGTAAAATTGAATGGGTTTCTTTAAGGCTCAACCTCTTTTTGTTTAAAAATTTTCTCATTAGATAGTAGTTTAGCCTCTAGGTTTTTGGTTGTGGCTTAGTCATAGCCAATTTTGACTGAATTTTGTGAATTTCTTGGGTAGAGAGAGGTATGGGTCAAGTTTATGGCTTTTGGTTTGGTGATGAATTTCTGCATAGTAGAGGTATTGTATGGAAGCTTTTATTATTAATAAAATATCTAATCCTTACATATCAAAAATAATAATAATAATAATCTTCCTTTTATTTAGATCTAAAAATTAGCTTTATTAATAAATGGAACAATAACTCACTACATGCCATTAAAATATTTTTCATTAACAAAAGTACACATATCTATATTATCAAATCATTAAATCCAAAAATTATTCTAATAACTGAATAACTAACAACATTCATTTACTAAGTTAATACTCCAAATTTAATAATTTAAATTTTAAACATCAACTTAGGATCATCGTTAACTTAACCAAATACTTGAACGACAATAAACTTAACACCCCAAGAACAACAACAATAACATTAAATTAAAACACTGTTAAATAAATGATTAAAATAAATGACACCAAATGGGACAATACCATAACGGTGATAGGGTCATAGATGAATGGCACCGTTAGACAAAACAACAGGGTGATAGACTTAGACGGGGACTTTCTTGTCAACTATGTTTTCAACTTCATACCTGTTGGGATTGTGGGACACACTCAAACTTGACAATGTAGGTGGAGTTAGTGTCAAGCACCTGCATCCTACATCAAACCAATGTCAAGTAACATATAAATCTCCAATTACAAGCACACCGTGAAAGGTAGTCACAACATAGCAGGGCGCTCACAAACAAGCAATGCTACACTATCCTTTCACCAAGACTCAACTTGAACACACATCATCATGTCCATAACTAAACATTAAACTATAACATCACAACATAGTGCCACATGAGAATAATAACATAACCAGATAAAAATGAACAACACATATCATTATGTCATCAATCATCGTAAAAAAATATCATGAACATCCAAACAACTAAACTATAAATCACAAAAGTCCAACTGGTGAAACAATCACCATCCAGGTCTCAAGTCCACAACATAACATAAAAGAGTACCAAAAAAGTAACAACTACACGAGGGTATTACATCCTCTCCCCTAGATCTTGGCTTACTCATGTAAGGCAATGAACAAATAAGGAAAAGCCTCTCTAATGCGAGATGTATCCTCCCATGTCACTGAAGTATCATCATCAGGGTCCCATTGGACCCACACTTGTTCAATTTCTTTGCACCTAAGAGTGAGTCTCTTGTGTTGTAGAATGGTCATGGGCTCAAGTGCCAGCTACTTGTCCTCGACCTATAATGCATTCCAATCAAGTATGTGAGAAACATCTAGATAATAAGGCCTAAGTATAGAAACATTAAACACATCTTGTATGCACGATAGACTGGGCGACAATGCTAGGCAATAAGAAATAGTGCCAATTCTCTCCAAAACTTCAAATGGTCCCACAAAACGAGTAGCGAGCTTAGAGCCTTTCCCATAACGGATTGGAATTTTTCACATTCGCACTCGCAAGAAGACCCGATCACCAACAAAAAACAAATGGTCGACCCTATGCACATTAGTGTACTTATTTTTTTTGTCCTAAGCTACTACTAAATACACATTGATGCGAGTAACCTGTTGCTCCATATTCTGAAGCATTTTGGGTCCAAGGAGAACTCTATCCTCAAGATGGTCCCAAATCAAGGGGGTCTAACAAGGAAAACCATATAATGCCTGAAATGGAGTCATACCAATCAAGCTATGATATCTGTTGTTGTAGGAAAACTCCACCAAATGTAAGTAGTCCTCCCAATGTGACTGTTGATCCATCATGTCCATACGAAGCATGTCCTCAAGAACTTGGATGACCCTCTCAGTCTGACCATCTATTTTCAAATGGTATGTAGAACTGAATTTCAGCTAGGTCCTTAAGGCATGCTACAACGATGTCCACAATGAAGAAGTGAACACCGGATCTCTATAGGAAATAATCCTTCATGGAATTTCATGTAGTCAAACAATGTCTTCCATGAATATTCTGGCTATCGAAGAAGTAGTGTAAGATTATCAGATGGGGGAGAAGTGTGCCACCTTGGTCGTCCTATCAACAATGACCATGATAGCATCATGTTGGCCAAAAGTCATAGGAAACCCAACAATAAATTGTACTAATATAATATCCCATTTCCACTCTGGGATGAGATGAGGTTGTAGGAGGCTAGCAGGATGCTGGTGTTCTACCTTAACTCTTTAACATTCCAAACATCTCACAACAAAGTCTGTAATATCCCTCTTCATGCCAACCCAAAAATACAGTGAAAAAAGGTCTGCATACATATTCTTAACTCCCAGATGAGTAGAATAGGGATCTCAATGCGCCTCAGTCATAATTAGGGTGCAAAGACCCTCTACAAGAGGTACATACATGCAACCCAAATACTACAAAAGACCATCTGATTCCAATGAGTAACTTGCAAATTTTCCCTCCAAAACTCTATCTAACTCAATTTCAGTCTTCACTTCCAGATACTAGCTATCTGTGGGAAGTGCTATGAGGATCTGGCTCCTCAAATCCACCTCAAGAGTCACTATAGATATCTCATTTTTTTCGTTGACTCAAAGCATCTTCCACTACATTTTCCTTGCCTTGGATGTACTTAACCTCAAAATAATATTCGCAAAGAAATTCCATCCATCTACTCTGTCTAGAATTTAGGTTCGGTTGCATAAAAATATACTGCAGGCTACAATGATCACTATGTAGCTCAAACCGATGTCCCAATAAGAAGTGCCTCCATCTCACAAGGGCATGAACAACTATGGCTAATTACAAATCATGTGTGGGGTAATTCATCTCATGGTCCTTGAGCTTGTGGGACTCATATGCAATCACACAAACTTCTTGCATCAAAATGGACACTAAACCTTCCAAGGAAGCATCTGTACAAACTATGAAATCCCTAGTAGGGTCAGCAACTGCTAGGTTGATGCACTGGTCAACTTTTCCTCAAGGGTTTGGAAAGATAACTGGCATTGCTATCACCAAATGAATTTCTTCCCTTTCCTTTGAAGAGAAGTGATGGGATGTGCAATCCTTGAAAAGCTCTGAATGAACCTTTGATAATAGCCTGCTAAACCCATAAAACTATGAATCTCAAGAACATTCATGGGTGTCACCCAATCAATGATGGCTTGGATATTTGAAGGATCCACAATGATAACTTCATCAGAGATGACATGACCCAAGTATTTTACTTCTATCTTGAAGAACTCACACTTTTCTAGATTAGCATACAACTGATTATCCCTCAAGCACTACAACACCTATCTCAAATGTTCCTTTTGCTCCTCCATTTCTTTTTATTAGATCAAGATATAATCAAGAAACATGAGAAAAAATCTATCCAAGTAGGTTTGGAAAACTCCATTCATCAGACTCATGAAAACTAATGGTGTATTTGTCAACTCAAATGACATAACAGTGAATTCATAATGCTCGTAATGAGTGCAAAATGTAGTTTTGTGTATATCAGCTTCGATTATCTACAACTGATGGTATCCCAACTTAAAATAAATCTTGGAGAATACCTGAGCCCCCTTTATCTGATTGAACAGGTCTTCAATTCTCAGCAAAGGATACTGGTTCTTCACCATCACTTTTTTAAGTTGTTTATAATCAATGCACAAACAGAGTGAACCATCCTTCTTCTTTACGAATATCACTGGTACTCCCCAAGGGGAAACACTAGGATGAATAAACCCTTTTACTAATAGCTCCTCCAATTGCAAATGGAGCTCCTAAAGTTCCTGTGTTTTCATTTGGTATGGAGCCCAAGATATAGGCTTATCTTTGAGTACAAGATCAATTCTAAAGTTGATGTCATGCTTTGGTGGCATCCCTAGAATTTCACTCAATAAAACATCAGAGAATTCCTTAAGGAGAGGATAGTCATCCAATGACACCTCTTGACTCTCTCCCAATTTCAAATCATTGACTGATACAACAAACATCTAAAAACCCTTATGGAAACACCTCTTCAATTGCATGGCCGAGATCATCTGTAGCGAGATAGACCTCTATATACCAATGATCTCAATCTCATTGTCGATATCATCAACACATTGCACCGTCTTGTGGTGACAATCAATTATAGCATGGTGAGCACTCAGCCAATCCATAACTAAAACAACATCATAGGACCCAAGAGGTATGATTCAGAGGTCCACCATAGTCACAAGTGACACAATTTTCAAACTACAACCATGAATGAGTAAATCAACAACTGCCTTTGCCCTAGAGGCCAATTTGACCTGCCACTTAATGCCTTGCCTTGCTGCCACTAGTCTACAACACTCAACTATTGAAGGAGATATAAATGAATCTAATACTCCATAATCAAAGAGAATGGTAATACTAGTACCATGCAGCACACCTAATGTCTCAACTATAGTGCCCTGGTGTTCAGCTTGACGGTTGTCAACCACTGTGAAAACTCAGTGTGATTTGCCTACATCGCCCACTGTTAGTTCAAAAGTGGCTAGTCTTTGACTAAAACCCATAGTGTTCCTCTGCGGACATTGTCTAGAAATATTTCCTTGTTGGGAGAAATGACCTATGCCCCAACCAAAGCCTCTACCACCAGTCAGTGCATTTGACTATTGAAAGTTGCCTCGACTAGGTGTTGACTATGTGCAGGCTACTCAAAATGGTTCTGCCAAGCTCATTGCCAATTCTAATTCTTTCTAGCCTGAGATAGACCACTCTATTGAGACTGAGAATTATTGTGTTTTGGATATGACTGCTGCTACTACTACTGACCTCCCTTGGAGAGTGCATGATAACTCCTGGAAGAGCCTACAGCTTAAAGCTACCCACCTCGAGAACTAAAACCAGATGCTGGTGTACTACCAATTTGAACACCTATGTGGCCTCCCAAAGCCATTTCCAATTTTTTCTCTACAAGACAAGCCATTTCAATAGCTACCTCCATCGTCTTCGGCTCAAAGAATCAGACTCCACCACTGATCTAGGAATTTAAGCCCCTGACAAAGTGTTGAACTAGCATAGCCTCATCATTACGGATTCCCGCATACTATTTGAGCTCATAAAAGTGGCACTCATATTGTTCCATGGACATTTTCATTTGTCTCAACTCATGGAATTCATCTTCCCTACATGTCTCTAGTGATTAGAAAGGAAATAGGCCCTAAATATCTCCATAAATCACTCCCAAGTCACCATGTTGATGTCAAGATGCAATTTCTGATCTTCAAGTCGCCAGCAAGTGGATGTGAAGCCTCTAAGGTGCATGATGGTGCACCTAGCCCTAGTATTACTATCATAAGGATGCATAGCAAAGCATCAGTCTAGATTGATCAGCCATGTTTTTGCCTCTAGAACCCCACTAGAACCATCAAATGTGGGGGGTCATGCTCTCAACAAGTCTCTCATGTGACCCACCACTACTACATCCTACTCTGCTGCTAATTCCCCCCATATTAGTGATCTCTCCCTTTCTCTTTCCACTCATTTCTCCCCATCCGATCTACGGCCTAAATGGCCTAGAATATCCTCAAGTAGGTGTCACAACTAACATCCTTCAAGACCTAGTTGCTTTGGGTTTTGACCACCGCCTCCTGGATTGTTTTAGGAACTTTGATGTTCCTCACATTCTAAACCATGGAAGCTCAAAGGTGATGAGCTTTAGCAATTGGCCCCATGGCCACCACCTCAGCCTCTTCCACAACGATGACCTCTTTGACATTCCTCACGTTTTGAACCATGGAAGCTCAAAGGTGATGAACTTTGGTGGTTGGCCCCATAGCCACCACCTTGGCCTCTTCCATGGCCATGACCTCTACCCTAAGGCATGTTCTTGCACAACATTAGAGGGGAACATGTGAGATCAAGAGTTAAATGGAAAGGTTGCCTAATGGACTCAAACTACTTAGAAAACCTAGTGTTTGCAAACTTGGCTCTGATACCAAGTTGTAATGCCTCGTCGCGTGAACCCCAAAGGACAACTAAGATAACTATTACCACACATTTTTTTTTAAAAAGTCATCATATATGAAATGTACATTAAGTTCCAATGCACAACATTCAATTTAAGTAGATACACTAACAACCTATGTCCTCTAGGGTAAATGTGAAGACATTACGTAACCTAAACCCATAACAAATTGATAACAAATGAATTCCAAGATGCATTATTAATCATGATAAAACTATACATTCATTAGAAATTCATCATTAAAAGCATTATATGTGATAACTCAATATACACAAGATTAACTCAATTTCAATAACCATAACACACAATATAATCATGAGAATACAAAAGGGCATATTTCCACAAATACAACACATCAAAATGATGACAACCATGATCATTAATCACATAAGGAATACAAAGGTAAAATTATACATTACATCTATTTCCAATACATTATATCGATATTTAACATAAGTTTAGATCACTATTTCCCAACACAGTGTGGGAGTAGTACATCAAATACATGAGCATGAAAAAAAAAAGAATATACATTAGATTATATAGTGAACTCTGGAACACTCTGTATCTATGTAACACTGCACTGCACGAACACTGATAGGGAACCCAATGGGGTGCATAGCATTTTCAACCCGACGATGTGGACACGAAGGCCCAACCCCCTATGTTAGGAGTAGACAAGAAAGACCCACGATCCAAGATAGTCAAGATGGACGACTACAATACCAAACCATAGAAAAACAACCAAAACATAAGGATCAAAAACATCAACAACTACAACAAGATGATTGCTTCCAGAGGCATAAAAAATATAATGGCAAGGGGTACTATGGGAGAGTGCCATCACACAACCCTATTATGGGTTATCTTGGCTACCTCTCTACCGATGCCAACCCCCATCTATGGTTATCTTGACTGCCCCTCACTAGGTGTTGGTCCCATAGGGTGACACATGTAGGAAAACTAACCTATCATGAGGACGAGGTAGAGACGTTTCTGACCATGACCTTCTCAGCCCACCCTTAGTCTATGAGAGCACTATTGGCATGGATGAGCTATCTGACTTATCTTAAGTTAATGTTTAACTACCCAAACCTACTAGTGTGTTTTATTAGGTTTTCACTTGTTTAACCAACTCATTCATGGGTTATCTAGGCTACACCTTTTTGTGTCGGCCCCCATGATTAGCCACTCTCCCAGTTAGCCCCACATAAAATACACATAAGAATAAGTGTACAGAAGCATATGAAGCACTAAAACCATAAAATTCATAATCATGTGCAAGGAATAACCTTCTCACTCAACCATAATCCAAGGCAAGAACCCATGAAACTAGGTACACCCATAAAAACACGATACAAAAAATAAGCAACAATCCACAAGGGACTAACCACAGAAATATTCAACATACTTCACTCTATCTCATTGCCTCTGGAGTCCTAAAACCAACTAACAAGTGAGGGAAACATAAACAATGCGGGTTCCCAATGTACTTAAAACATGAACAAACATAAAATATCCTCGACAAGTAGAGTAAAACAAAAAGAAGAGTACAAACAACATGGAATTACACATCCATCATAAGAGATTAAAAACATGACTTAACTAAACATTATCAAGACAATGCTTGTAGAATCCTTAAAAATAATCCACTACAACTTAAGTTACATCACCAAAATATTTTAACCAACTCCCCTTATTACATCATTCCCACATTTACAATTCCTCCAACCAAAAGTCTTAAATCATTTAAATAAACTCTATTTTCCCAAATAGTAACTCAAGATTATCAAAGACATAATTCATTTGTTTAATTGCATCAATAGTATTAACTAACGACATAAATATATTCATATACCTATCTTTTAAATTTAACAAATTATAATTATTTTAATCCAACATTCATCCAATTTACTAATATATATATTTATATCTAATTATAAACAGATATATACATATAATAATCATGTTTATCTTTTCACATAACTTCCATTATAAATTATAGATTTCACAATGTAGATTATGGTTTAAAATAATTACTATTTTAAATTTAATTTAATTAATTCCTATTTTTTTAACATAGCCATATTAAAAAAATTAATAAACATAGATATTGATAAACATACACACTCACTCGCACACACATACACACAAACACAAACACATATACAATATAAACCCCCATCCTACAATTAAGCATGACCTCCTTGGACTACACACAACTCTATGTGTTGGCATATGTCTACTAGTGTTGTCATTGATGGCAACCTAAGTCATTGATTTGGTTCGCACTTCAGTATCTAACCATACCGAAGGATGGAGTTAAGAATAGGGTATCCAACTGAAGTTGAATTTGTCAAGTGGTTTACATTACCAGTTTATTAGTTTGGTTGTGAATCTTTGGGAAGGTCCTTGGGTATCTGAAATGTCTTATTCTTGAGTTTTGTGTTGTCGCATCAAGTGGTGTACGAGTTAGGAGATCCATTCGTTTGATTTTACGTTCAACAATGTTTGAAGGCTGACTAAGTGAATGTTGGGTGTTGCAAATGTTTAAGACAAAATTATTTGAAGTATTTTCGTATTGGAGATTTTGGTTTGGGTCCTCACTATGCTATGGCCAACTTTGGTGGATGCGCATTAAATGTTGTTCATGATTTGAGCCAACAATTGGAAAATGTTTTCTATTTTATTGAAGCCGACATATAGTGATTAAATACTTGGTGGCATATATATATATATATATATATATATATATATATGAGATTGGTTAATTCATTTTGGTGTGCATGTGTGAGTTTTTGATATGTGTTGATGTGTGTGCAAATATCAGAGTAGTTGAGTGATTTTCACTTGTGCAGAAGAGGCTTTGTGAAGTGAATTACGACAAAGTAGAGCAAAGTGTAGAATCAAACAAAAGGTCCATAATCTGATCTATGAGCCTAACCGAAACTATAATTAGGAATTTTTAGATGCTACTTTCTCAATTTAGTTCCTTTTATTGTAATCCAAATCTTTTGTAACGAAGTGAGCCTTCCTGATTTTGAGCTGTGAGCTCTAGGAAGTGTGCCTGAATGCAAGTGCATCCCCATTTTTTATTTAACACTTATATTTTGAGTACTCAAATTGTGGATTGATCTCCACCATGATTTTTTCCCTTACAGGGTTTCCGCATAAAAATCCTTGTGTTATGGTGTTGTGGCTTATTGTTCTTTGTTTATGCATCTTTCTTTTGATTGAATTTTTTAGGGACTTGAGAGAACAAATTAATAAAGTTAAAAATTACACAACAATGATTCACCCCCCTCTCAGTGTTGCTTGAGTCCAATAATTGGTACCAGATCTAAGTTCCTCAAAAAAAATTTAACAACATGAGGTGGATCTTGGAATGTAATGGACTCTGGTAGTCTTTAATAGCAACTTTTGGTGGCACTTGATGACCTTGATCAGTCTAAAGAAGAAGTCCAAGAATTAAGAGAAAATCTTAAGGATGATGAGAAATTCATTCAAAAGTTGAAGGATCATATTGTTAAGTCTAGGGAGAAGAGAAAGGATCTCTACGATCAAATTAAGCAGAAAGAAAGCAAAAGCATGGATGATGTTCATCTGAATCAAAACTTGAAGGAAATAACTAAAGAATGTGAAAATATTTCCAGAGATAATGCTACCTTAAAGCATGAGATGGATTCTATGGCAATGAAGATGACTAAGGAGATTGGCGAAAGTAAGAAGAATGAGAAAAATCTTGCCCAGTCCCTAAAAGAAAGATCTGATGAATGTAGCAGAATTAATGGAGAATTCATTTAGTTAGAGATTGAACTACAACAATCCACAAACAATGAAGAAGAGCTTGAAAAAAAGATTGTTATTCTCAGAAATAAACTTAGTACTACAAATGAATACAAAGAAAAGTTTAAAATTAGCTCAGTTAAGCTTTATGAGCTTACTCAAGGACAAAAGAATGGAAATGACAAGCGAGGTCTTGGATATGAGATAGGAGAAAGTTCTAGATCTGGACAAAGGAAATTCTGGCAAGGTAATCTGATGAACAAAGCAAAAAGGAATCTAGTAAGATAATCAAATGCACAAAATTTTGATGGATATTGTTTTTCTTGCAATAAATTTGGTCATATGGCTGCTCAATGTAGAAGTAAAATAAAATCAAGTGATCCATCATTTTCTAGTTAGTGTTTCAATTGCAATAAGTTTGGTCATAAGTCAATTGAATGCAAAAATATGTCAAACAACTCTATTAATAAAAGGAATGTTAAATGTTATACTTGTGGAAGATTTGGGCATATTTCTAACTAGTGCAGATCGAGAAGAAATCAATGGAGTGACTAACCTGGAGAAGCAAATATTGTGCATTTCAATTGCAACAAATACAGTCACATTGCAAGATTATGTAGAAACAAGAATATTGATAGAAGAGGTCTAGTATACAAAGGTAGAAATATGCAGAAAGCTGATAAAGGAAAAGGGAAAGTGATTGTGGATGAAATAAGAGATTAGATGAAGAAGACATGGGTGAAGAAGTGTCCCTCTATTGCAGGAAATGAGCCAGCACTAGAACTTACTTCTGGTAATTCCTCTAGGAATTAGTTTTAGGCCTTTGGCCTAGGGGGAGCTGTCAACAAAATCCTTCAAACCCCCTATCAGAAATTGACACCAAGATGTGGATGAGCGCAGTGGTTACACTTGATCTATAGATGAATTTGGAATAGTTTGAAAGAATATTATGCTGAGTCGAAGATCTGTAGAAGAGTTATCTTTCACAGACTGAGAAAACAGGGTATCTGAATGTGTTAGGGAAAAAGAATTTATTACAACAAAAGTTAGGTGTTTGAATTATGAAAAGCAACTTGAAACCCTCATTTTCCACTTTGTATCGAAGAAAATAAGGAGAGCACTCTACATCAAAATTTTGAAAGCATATTCAGTGAAAAAACCCTAATCCATCAGGTACTTCAGTAGTATTGAGAAATTTTAGTTTAATTTGGTGTGCGGTTGAAGAACTTCTTTGGTATTTTCAAGACATGTGTACAGAAGGTAAAATGGAACAAATAAAAGGAATGATAAAAAAAGATGAGTATAGCAATGAGAAGATTAGAGTTGAAAGAAACATGTTATCACACGATGAATTGAAATGGTTGAAAGAAGCAAAACATAAATGCTTGGATATTTGAAGTGAATTTCCCTATTTCGTAAATGCAAAAATCGTTAAGTTTGTTCTAAATAGATTGAATGATGATATTATGACTTTGGATAAACCCTACCATATCTCAAGAGAAGTGATTGTAGTTGTAACTGGGTTATGCAAAGTTGGGGATGTCCCGAGGAAGAAGTCAATTCAAAATAAAGAAGTCAAAACCCTAATTGGATTAATTGGAGACCAAAGGGCATTGATAATATCCATAATTAAAGACTCAGTGACAAGGTACATTATGCATGGAATATCCTACAAATATTTTTTAGAAACAAAGAAGGTGCAACTTCAGTAGGTGTTGTTTACATTTCACACAAGATGATAATAGAAGATCAATATTTTGATCTTTACGGATTACTGAAAGATGAATTGATGGAGAAGGTGCAGTTGACAAAGGAGACATTACCCTTTTAGGTTTGGTACTTTGGTTATATTCCTTGTGATTTATTTGTTGAATTGCTTACCCTTGAATAACAATGTAATATGGGAAGAGAGTGAACCAGTTTGCAAGAAGATTTACATATACTCTAACAATTTGGAAAACTATGATCAAATGTATGAAAGTTTCTTTAAGAATTTTCTAAGGAAGTTTGGGTCAATTGGTATTCCCATTCTGGTAAGGGAACTTAAGTTGGTTCCTCCTCCGGTGAGATAGAGAGAAAGAAGAGAAAAGCAAAAGAATTTTCTCCACCAACATGATAGAATTCAAAAGTTGAAGGAAAAGGAAAAGAACAAGTGATCATGGATATACTAAATGAGGAATGTGATAAGGAAACTGAAGACACCATTGGAAAAGAACTAGAGACAACTAAACTAGAACAAGAGAAGACAATGACAAAATGAAGTGAAGAAGAAGGTGATCTAACCAAAGAAGAGCTATTGCAACTTATTCATGAGGAAGATGGAATGTAGAAAATTGGGAACATGTGGTCTATTAGACCTTCATATGAGTAGGACATGATCTTAAGCTTGCTATGTGCTCATTTTGTGCATAATCATATCAAATTGGAGAGTTTGCAAAATAAGTTTCCAAGAGAGATAATTGAATGCATCAGGAAATCATGGACTCCGATTCTCATAATAAGCAAGAAGAAGAATTGATCCTACACCTGACAAAGTAGTACAAATTATCACTTAATAAGATAAAAAGGCACATGAATCAACTAAGGAAATGCATAAGCACACTAAAGCACATCTACAACTACTGTCTTCGATGGCCTCATGCAATCAACAAGTACAAAGAAAAGCTGGAAAAAATTGAAATAGAGATAAACATTATTGGACAAAATTTTAACATGTCTCAAGATCAAGATGGTGAAATTAGGAAAAAGATTCAAGAATTGTAGACAGAGCATACAAATGTTCAAGACACCAGGAACAAGATTGTTGACACCTTTTTTCAAGTGAAGGACATAACAAAATGCAGGCTGGAACAATTGATTGAGATAATGAGGAAGGGAGAAGTATTAGAAGAAGCCTTGACCATTCTAGAATCCCTCATTAAGATTATCAACCAAACATCTAAAAACAATAGCATGATCATAATCACTGAGATTTCAGTGGAAGCATGGAAGAAGTTTCTTTTGGAGATGAAGGAAAAGTACAAAATAATTTTCTAACTCAAATAGTAGTTTTATCTCTTCAAATTTTTGAATCAGTTTTTACATAAGTTTTTGGTCACACTTCATAGGGGGAGAAATAAAATATTTTATTATCTTTTTCATTGATGTCAAAGGGGGAGAGAGAGCAGTGGAAAATGCCTTGCCAAAGTTAGGGGGAGTTTTGTTGAGTTTTTGTCAGCTATGGCTTTTTGAAGTTTTGAAGGTTCTAACACTTAGTCATTTTTCACTAAGTGTTGCCATCAATTCCAAAGGGATAGACTGTTGGAATATGGCTTCTAGTGTTGTCATTGATGGAAACCTAAGTCTTTGATCTGGTTTGCACTTCATTATTTGACCATACTGGAAGACAGAGTAAAGAACAGGGTATCCAGCTAAAGTTGAATCTATCAAGTGGTTTGCATTACCAGTTTATCAGTTTTGGTTGTGAATCTCTAGGAAGTTTGTTGGGTATCTAAAATGTCTTATTCTCCAGTTTTGTGTTGTCACATCAAGTGGTGTATGAGTTAGGAGATCTAGCCGTTCAATTTTTTGTTCAACAATGTTTGAATGTCGACTAAGCGAATGTTGGGTGTTGCAGATGCTTAAGGAAGTATTTTTTGAAGTATTTTCATATTGGAGATTGTTTTTGGGTCCTCACTATGCTATGGCTAACTTTGGTGGATGCGCATTAAATATTGTTCATGATTTGAGCCGACAGTTGGAAAATATTTTCTATTTTATTGAAGCCGACATATAGCGATTGAATCCTTGGTGGCAGATATATATATGGGATCGGTTAATTTATTTTGGTGTGCATGTGTGAGTGTTTGATATGTATTGATGTGTGTGCAAATATCAAAAAATTAGTTGAGCAATTTTCACTCGTGCAAAAGATGTTTTTGTGAAGTGAATTAGGACAAAGTAGAGCAAAGCACAAAATTAGACAAAGGTTTGGAATT
Source organism: Sequoia sempervirens (assembly GCA_007258455.2). Taxonomy (NCBI): domain Eukaryota; kingdom Viridiplantae; phylum Streptophyta; class Pinopsida; order Cupressales; family Cupressaceae; genus Sequoia; species Sequoia sempervirens. Next base: position 146,483 of record VDFB02332035.1, read on the forward strand.
TGATCTATGAGCCTAACCGAAATTGTAATTAGGCATTAGTAGATGCTACTTTCTCATTTCAACCTTTTTTTGTAATCTAAATCTTTTGTAAGGCAGTGATCCTTCCTGATTTTGAACAATGAGCTATGGGAAGTGTTCCTGAATGCAAGTGCATTCCCATTTTGTAAAACACTTATATTTTGAGTACTCAAATTGTGGATTGACCTCCACCATGGTTTTTCCCCTAATAGGGTTTCCACACGAAAATCCTTGTGTTATGGTGTTGTGGCTTATTGTTCCATGTTCATGCATATTTATTTTGATTGAATGTTTTAGGGACTTGAGAGAAAATATTAATAAATTTAAAAATTTCACAACATTGATTAACCCCCCCTCTTAGTGTTGCTTGAGTCCAAAACTATGGAGGTGTGCTAAATAGTTCCCCCTTCAAATCAAAATTTATAGCCAACTTCTCCCTACGTTTTAATAGTGATAAGAGAGTAGACTAAGTAAAAAAAAGAAATCAAAACAACAATCAAACATAAGCCATATGCAAATTAAAAATGAGGAAGAGGGAGGGCACGCCGATCTAAGGCGTCCACAATTTTCTTATAAACTAAACCTTCTTGCTTTGACACAAAATTAAAATAAAAGGGCCTCATACAGTTTAAGGGATATGAAGACGAACCAAACAGAAAAAAAAAATAGGAGAAACTATTCCTGATGCCAACACACAGAAACATGTCAAGGAAGAGCCAAAGAGGGGAAATAATGCCCACATAACACAATAGAATTTTAGTTTAAAAAAGAATTAAATACAACAATCAGAAAACCTCTATTTACTTAATCATCAAGAGGCAGCTGGAACGAAGCTATTAAATGTTATTTTTTAAAAGTTTTCATAGAAATATTATATCTACATACTAATTGCAAGGACCGGATCTTCTTTAGCAACATTGGATGCCACCCAACAGGGATGCACTCGCAAGAAGAAGAAACCAAGAATTGCACTAGGAGAAATTAAGAACAAAACAAAAATCATCACACTAAAATGATCAACACTACCCCATTGAAATAGACCTCCAGTATTTTCTAAAAGGGATGCCATGGAAGCAAATCATGTAAGATTAAGCTAATACCTGGAAAGTTGTCAAATACAGAGGAATACAACCATAATATAGAGTTGATTGAAATCGATATCAACAAGGAGAAATATACCTGAAGGCCAAGCAATTCAGCTAGAAATAAAGATAAAATCAAATATTAGAATTACAACGAGACCAAACCTAGAAAGAAGATGTTGATTGCAGATGGAGATAAGCTAAATTGATTCACTCTAATATAGCTCAAGTCCATTTCCCATTCTTCAGAATTTTCGCTCCTCTGATTCACAAAGTTGTATTCTTTGCTTAAAACTTTCAACAAAGAAATATTACCTAGAAATCCATCACAAATTGCAAATAATTTTTTCTTTTGTTCTCCTAAAATTCCCAAATTAAAATATGTATATTCTTTTTAGAGACAAAAAGAATAATTTTCTTTTGCACAACCCATTTTTTTGTTAAAAGCCCCCCAAAATTAAAATTGATTTTTTTTTTTCAAAAGTCCCCTTCTCTCCTTTTTATTTAAAAATTAAGGAAATTGTTTATCTTTTCAAAGATAAAAATCAAATAACAAAATGTAAAAATCCATAAAATGGCAAGTTGGCATCATTTTCCAGTTCAAAACAATGCATGCACATGCATGCGAAATCTTTCCAATTTAAACCTCTTTTTACTAACTTTTTTAATTACCTTTTACATTTTAATTTTCTTATCTCTAAATTCATTTTAAATTCCAAATAAGTAACTTATTAAAATAACATTATCCTACGCAATAAAAATTAAAATAACTTCAATAATAATAATAATAATCTTCCTTTTATTTAGATCTAAAAATTAGCTTTATTAATAAATGGCACAATAGCTCACTACACGCCATTAAAATATTTTTCATTAACAAAATTACACATCTATATTATCAAATAATTAAACCCACAAATTATTCTAATAACTAAATAACTAACAACATTCATTTACTAAGTTAATACTCCAAATTTAGTAATTTAAATTTGAAACATCAACTTACGATCATCGTTAACTTAACCAAATACTTGAACAAAAATAAACTTGACACCCCAAAAATAACAACAATAACATTTTAAAAATTAAAACAACATTAAATAAATGATTAAAATAAATGACACCAAATGGGACGATACCATAATAGTGGCGAGGCCGTAGACAAACGACACCGTCAGACACAATGATGGGGACTTTCTTGTCAACTTTGTTTTCAACTTCATACCCATTAGGATTGTGGGACATGCTTAGACTTGATGATGTAGGTGGATTTGATGTCTATTACCTACATCCTACATCAAACCAATGTCAAGTAACATATAAATCTCCAATTACAAGCACACCATGAAAGGTAGTCATGGCATAGTAGAGCACTCACGAACAAGGGTTGTGATGTAGAGAGGGAAACTCTCCCCTTTCAAATCTAAGACCACACACACATTCACCACTATGCAAGAAGGCTGCAAATAAACATTAACAACAAATATGGAAGAGAAATATGCAACATATATTGATTTCAAATCTGAATTTGAATTACACAATCATGGAGCTCATATGCTCACATACAACATGGGCTTCACACATATAAAAATCTGCAACATAAAATTTCAACATCATTCCAGCAGCATCTGGATATGCAACCACCAACTCTCCAAATCCCCTTCTCCAAATGAGCAGCATCAATACATAGAAGTTGTGTGAGAAGAAACTATTCTTGGCTTCTCCAAACAACCTCCACAAAACCACCAAAAAAAACCCGTCCCTTTCTGCCTATCAATTACCTGTCATTTTTCCGAAACTCCTCAAACCATTTTTGGGTTTTGTGGCCCTTCTTTTTAGCTTTCTGAATCATTTTGAAATTATTAATTTTGTTATCATATAAAAAATTTATGCTCAATTTACTAAGACTAGGTCTCATAGATACGACTTCAAACATGCAACAACATGCAAAGCTTGTGGCCAACATGCAAATACATGCAAGCAACCTGTAAGATTCCTTTGCAGCCCATATTATAAAATTTTATGACACATATACATGCATACAAGAATTTTTGACCTTCTCCAAAATTGGACACCAAAAGGCATATCCCCTCCAAGATGCTTTCACTGTTTTACCAAGACTTATTTTCCATGCAATTTACATTTACAACTTCACACCAAGGGAATCTACATTGTTGCAAATTAAAAATATTATTCTCCTAACCCCTAAGCCATTATTGAAAATAAACAAAACCAAAAGAACAATATTTTTGGTGATGCAAGATTGCACAAGGCCATAGATGCTCCTGCATCAAACACCCATGGTAGATTGAAATGTTTCCCAAGAATCAAACTTTGAAACATTTGTAGACTCTATGTTTGTCCTGGATCCACCTCTCTACTTTGTCCATTGAGAATTTCTTATTCATAATTCTCTGTACTTTCACAATTCTATCATCTTTCATTCTCCATCCTTCTCCTTTAGCAAAACAAATGTTTCCTTTTACCTCTATCAATGTTATAACCCTTTTTCCTCCTCCCACCTTGTCTCCATTATGAAAATTCACTATTTCAATGCCCTCTGACAGATGTATCATCGCTGCAATCTGATTTCTTTCACTCAAAACAATATTAGTACAACAATCAAAAGACTCAATTTCTTCATTTCCTAACAAGTAATCAACTCTATTAATCAAGGGACTTGTATCTTTCATATCCTGAATAAAACTATCACCTTTAATATCTCCATCCATAACAATCTCTATATCAAGAAAGAGATCATCAAACAATTTCAAATTCACCTCTTCATCTTCTTCATCAATCATAACTTCATTTTCCAATGAGGTATTTTCTGCAATATTATTCTTTATGCTAATATTGTCATATGTAAACAATTCAGCTTCAACAAAACTTTTACAAAGATCAAGGTTTACCTCTTCTTTCTCCATCAAAACTTTCAATTTACCTCTCTTGGATGCTATCTTTATTGCTGCAACAAACTTATCTACTCCTTCACTCCCTTCCTCATCAAAGGAAACAATAAAATCAGATTTTACCTTATCATCTGTTGCTCTCTTCATTCCACTTGAGATCTCTTCTTCAATATGAGCCAACAATTCACCTTTCTCATCTTCTTGATGATTAGTGTCAACAAAAATAACATATTCTTGCTTCAAACCATCTAAAAGTCTAATTTAATCAACCAAACAAGACCTTGAATTGCTACAAACCTTACCCATTTCTTCTTTTAATGGATTCAATTTGTGTTTCACTCCATCCTTTGTCAATGTGTACGTGTTGCCGTATCCATCATGCATTGCCTTCCTGTCAAATTTCCAAGGTCTTCCTAGAAGAATATGACAAGCATCCATTGGGAGAATATCACATAAAACTTCATCATAATAGCCTCCTATCTTAAATTTTACCTCACATTGTTCGCTGATCAAAAGCTTCTTGTCATCTTGTACCCATGCTATATGATATGGATTTGGGTGCTTCTTCCTTTCTAGATGCAATTTTCTTACCATTTCATTAGACACAAGATTCTATGTGCTTCCACTATCAATAATGACATTACATACCTTTTCTTCACACTTGCATCTTGTCCTAAACAAACTTCTCCTTTGAATGAATTTATCATCTTTATTTAATAGTGTTTTCCTAGCCACTAAAGTTTCACCATCTTCTGCTTCTTCAGAATGTGATGATCCTGCATCTTCTCTATTCACATTTGTTGCCCTATTATGATTTTCAGTCCTTCTTCTTGGTCTTTCCTCTTCATGAGGACATTCATATGCTCTATGACCCTCTTCCCCACACTTAAAACAAGTTCCTCGAAAGGTTTCTCTTCCAAAACCTCTACCCAATCTTTCTCTTCCTCTTTGATTTTGATCTCTTGACTCATAAAGTTCTTCATTCCTATGTTGTTTGTTGCTGCCTTGGCCTCCATTTTTTTGATTTTTCTGATCATCATATTCTTCATATGCTCTTCTCTCATCCTTACCTTCATGACTTTTTCCTCTTTGTTTGTTTTCAAATCTCTTGTTCAACCTTTCCTCTATCTTCAATGCCATTTGATAAGCATCTTCCATTGTCACAACTCTAATCAATGCCATTTCTTCTTGAATGCTTGACCACAACCCATTCATGTATCTTGCAATCTTTTCCTTAGTTACTTCTGAATGTCCAGTTCTTATGAGGATTTTATGAAATTCTTTTGTATACTCTTTAACACTTTTGCTGCCCTATTTCAAACCTTGCATTCTTTTAAGCAAATCTAACTCATAATTGAATAAACTATCTTTTTAATTTGTCTACCATTTTATCCCATTTGGTAATATTCTCTTTTCCTCTTCTTCCCCTTTCTAATTGAATCTCTCTCCACCATATGGAGGCATGTCCTTTCAACCTTGTCTTACCAAATTTCACTTTATCAGGGTCTTTTACCTCCTCAAATTCAAAATAATCTTCCATTTCATTTAGCCAATCTATCAGTTCTTCTGGGTTCAAACTACCATTGAATGTAGGAACCTCCATTTTTGGTCTCTTTCCCATTTTTGTTAAAGCTTTCAGCAATGGGTCATTTGCAACTGCTACAATTTCTTCTCTTTGTTCAGTATCTAAACTTGCATTCTTTGTACTTTCATCTTCATCTTCATCTTCACTTCTTGGGTCTCTATTTCTTGCAAATCCTCTCCTTATCTCATTTTGCAAAGTTTCAACCTGCCTTCTCAAGGCTCTAAAATCATCATTCTTAACAAAGTTATCTCCTCTTCCTCTTCCTCTACCACGATGGGCTCCTCTTGCATACATTTCCTCCAATAGCCACAAGCTCAATCCTGGTGCAACTGCCTCTCTTCGGCGATCTATTACACACTCAAGACCTTCTGGCTCTGATACCACTGATGTAGAGAGGGAAACTCTCCCCTTTCAAATCTAAGACCACACACACATTCACCACTATGCAATAATGCTACAAATAAACATTAACAACAAATATGGAAGAGAAATATGCAACATATATTGATTTCAAATCTGAATTTGAATTACACAATCATGGAGCTCATATGCTCACATACAACATGGGCTTCACACATATAAAAATCTGCAACATAAAATTTCAACATCTTTCTAGCAACATCTGGATATGCAACCACCAACTCTCCAAATCCCCTTCTCCAAATGAGAAGCATCAATACATAGAAGTTGTGTGAGAAGAAACTACTCTTGGCTTCTCCAAACAACCTCCACAAAACCACCAAAAAAAACCCGTCCCTTTCTTCCTATCAATGACTGTCATTTTTCCGAAACTCCTCAAACCATTTCTGGGTTTTGTGCCCCTTCTTTTTATCTTTTCGAATCATTTTAAAATTCTTAATTTCATTATCGTATGAAAAATTTATGCCCAATTTACTAAGAATGGGTCTCATAGATACGACTTCAAACATGCAACAACATGCAAAGCTTGTGGCCAACATGCAAATACATGCAAGCAACCTATAAGATTTCTTTGCAGCCCATATTATACAATTTTATGACACATATACATGCATACAAGACTTTTTGACCTTCTCCAAAATTGGACACCAAAAGGCATATTCCCCTCCAAGATGCTTTCACTGTTTTACCAAAACTTATTTTCCATGCAATTTACATTTACAATTTCACACCAAGGGAATCTACATTGTTGCAAATTAAAAATATTATTCTCCTAACCCCTAAGCCCTTATTGAAAATAAAAAAAACCAAAAGAACAATATTTTTGGTGATGTAAGATTGCACAAGGCCATAGATGCTCCTGCATCAAGTTGCTACACCGTCCTTTTGCAAAGACTCAACTAGAACACACATCATCATAAATGTCTAGAACTAAGCATTAAACTTTAACATCACAACATAGTGCCACATGAGAATCATATCATAACCAAGTAAAAACGAACACCACATATCATTATGTCATCAATCATCATAAAACAGTATCATGAACATCCAAACAACTAAACTGCAAATCCACACAAGTCCAACTGGTGAAACAATCACCATCCAAGTCTCAAGTCCACAACACAACATAAAGGAGTACCAGAAAAGTAACAGCTAAACAAGGGTATTACATGTAAATTCTCTAGAGCAACAAACAAGATCAAAATCAAATAAAAATTGTCATTGGTAAGGATGAATAATAGAATGGACTATTTAAGCAGAGCAAAGTATTTTACCAAGATAATCTTGAAGAGAAATTTTCACCAAATAAAAATCAAAGGAATGAATGAAGACCGCATTTAAGGACTAAATGAATGGTTGACCATGCCCTTTTGGGTTGACTATATGAAACTATTTGAAATTGAGACCAAAAGTTTTGGAAAATAGGGAAAGCTATAAATGGGACTAAATCGTTATTTTTTTTAATGAAAATTTAGTTTAGTTTGGTTAAATCACCTAATATTTATATTTTATTAAACATTTAAATTGAATTATTTCAGCATAGTAAATAATGCATGATTGGAACCTAACCACTATAAGTTTATAATATCATTATATTTATTAATTATATTTTCCATTAAATATTATATTCCCATCTTAGGTCCATATCATCATTATTGTTGAATTCACACTTGCTTTTTAGGGTCATATTCACTTTGAAATTAACATTTGATAGGATCTATCATTTAAAAGTTGTATATAATTAGGCTTGGTAACAAACAATCAAATAATGAACACAACTCTTTCTTTGCTTTATTATCATGACCTCTGAATCCTAGGACACCTAGGTCCTCAAAATTGAAGATTACAATGAATATAGATAATATATGATTCATGTATTAATATTATTTTTTAAAGCTTACATGGACAAGAAATCAAGATTTTGTCTAGGTAAAAGTATAGAACTATGACACTTTTGACCAACTTTTTGAAACATAAGTGTATTTAAGCATTTCCAAACTAAAAATCATTTTTATTCAAACATAAGGTCTAGATAGATTCATTCTAGCTAAGTTAGATATGGGCCATAAATTTTGTAACTAGACGTGTGCACTAAATACACATTTTGCACCACTTTGGGGCCAATTTCCCAAAAAATAAAATTATTCAAAAAAATTGATGTTTCAACAATTCCTACTCTTGTAAGTACCATTTTAAAAATATTAAAAAATACTCTTTTTTAGATTTATAAGTATAGTTTTCAAATATATAATTTTTTTATTAGTTTATTTATTTTTTATTTTTTATTTTTATTAAAATTAGATCATCAACACAAGAATATAAGGTCTATTAGCTTGTAAGAAAAATAATAAAATTTATTTAAATTTTTTTAAAAATATAGAGAAAAGATTCTATGTCAAGATGATTTTTTTAATATTTTAGATAAATAGTTAAGACAAAAGGTGATGTCTCATAGAAATAAATATGTTTTCAATACAATTTTTTTAAAAATTATTAAAAATATATTTATCAAATAGGAAAAAATTAAATCCATGAACTAAAGTTTCAAGTTATAAATACACAAAAAAATAAAAGATTTTTTTTACTATATAAAAAGAAATGTGGACCATTTAACGCTATTTTTCAATATTCCATCAACAAATAAATAATACTATATATTTTAGAAAACATTATATTCAAATAATTTTTTAATTGTTCTAAGAGAATAAAATCATAAAATACACTAAAAAATATAGATTTAATTAGTTTGCATCATTTCAAAATTATATATATATATGTTAATTTATAGTGATTCAAGTTTAAAAATTGGATCAATGTTGGTCATTTCCTTTATAAAAGTGTGACATAGCTTTATAATTTTACCCATTTATAACTTGTGATAGGTATTCAATTCATATAATTCTTGCAATGGATCTTGTATTTTCTATCTAAGATATCTAGAATATTAAGATTTTTGGCTCTCTTATGTGCAACTAGTAAGGAGTATCTAAAGCTCTTGTAATGCTTGTAATCTAGATTTTATTAACAATGCAACGTAGAATTTCTATTGATTACCATGGACTTGTAGATATAATGAATCAGTGAGGCCCCTATAGATAGTGATGCATTTATGTGGTTTTAATGTGTGATGGAATATGGCATTCATTTCCACTATTGATTTCTATTATAATTTGAAATATTCTATTTTATTATATAGATTTATAAGCTAATGTTGAAAAAAAAAAACTCTAGACCTAGAACTCAATTTGGGTTACATGATTAGATATTAATAGATGATTGTGTTTTGATTCTATAGGTTTATAATGCAATGTCATAAAATAGTGTACTCTACCTAGAATTTAATATGGGCCATGAGATAAGATATTAATGGATGTTTATGATATAATTCCATAGGTTTATAAGCTAGTTTCATAAAAAAATATTTACCCCCCATAATATTATTTTGGATTACATGATTAGATATTGATTTGTGGTAGATGCATCCACATTTTGTAGTTAGATTTTTATTTTGTGAGCTATAAAATATTTAGTCCATTTGTGTTTCAAAGTATTTTATAGTGGATTTTTATTGCATTGCTTCATTGGCTCCTATAAGGGATACTACATATTGACCTTGTTGGTGGGTGGGTGTCACTCCCAAGCCACTACTTCAACATTAGAAAAAAGGGAAAATATTAGGAAAAAAGGAAAGTAAATTATGGGAGGTGGGGTTGTGCCAATGATTTTTTTTCAAGGAAGGATTCGCCATGGTAATTAATTCCAATAACTATTATTAATTTAGTAGCATTTTATAGAAATTTCTAGTATTGTGCATAAAATTTCCAAGAAAATTAATATTTTTTCAAAAAAATAAAAGATTCACTAGGATTAATGCGGTTAGCTAGGATTCACCAAAATTTTCTATAAAATTTTAGAATCATTTTCTTAAATTTATGAGGTTGATGAATGTGTTTTGAGGTAATTCATGGGCAGATTTGTGATTGTCTATTTAGATGTATTTTGATTTGTAATAAGACTAAGGAATAACAAATAAAAAAATATGAGTACTTCAAAGATTAAGAGAATTAAAATTATTAATCAATGTGAAGAAGTGTAGTTTCATGAAGATATAAGTAGTATACTTGGGATTTGTAATCTCAATTGAAGGATTGAAGATGGATTTAGAGAAGGTAAGAGAAAATTTTAAGTAGCTTACACTAGTGAACATTAGATATGCGAGATATTTTCATGGTTTGACAAGTTTTTATATACAGTTCATTAGAGATTTTAGTGGCATTCAAGTGCATCATTAACTAAAACTATGAGAGGAGATAAGAAAGAGTATAGATAAAATTTAGGAACAAATATGATAGTTAAATTTCCAAAGAAGTTAAAAAAATTTAATGTTGGAATTATTAGATTTTAATATATTTCAATTTAATTGGGATGTAAGTGGAAATATAATAGTAGTGTTGAGTCAAGAATGTAAACCAATAAATTATTTCAATAAGAAATTGAATGATGTAGGGAAAATATATCTAGTTTATGATCAAGAATTATATTCCATAATATAATCTTTGAACAAGTAGAGACATTACTTGTTTCCAAAAAAATTGTGTTGTTGTTATACCCCTAATCCTATAGTGTGTATTGGGTGCTAAGTAGTCATCTTTTGATTATATTAACTCTTAAATAAGTTACATAATCATTATAGTAATAATATATAGGTATTTAGGTCATCTTAGGGGTTATAGTTAAGTATCTAAGTCAACCTAGGTGGCATCCAAGGTATAAGTATTGCATATATAGGAGGTATATGCTAGTTATTATCATCATGTTGAGTGTTGGGTTCTTATTGAAGACTATTGGAGGTACTCCCCTCAAAGTGGATTAGAGCCATTACAAATATACATTGTTTACCCTCATCAATCATGATAGTAGTAACATTTGTGACATGGATCCTTAGTTGTGATTCTTGTGAAATTATTTCTACCCCAATGAGATACTTTTGATATATTATTATATTTGGATAGATGTGGGAATTTCAATATGGGAGATATCCTAGATGATGGAATTTTAGTTATATTGAATACTTACCATTAGGAGCTACATATGTAATACTAAGTTTGAGTTTACTCAATATCATGGGTAATACTATTATAAAATCATGTGAATCAAAAGGGAATGCCACTTAAATTGGACATGGATAGTGGTATAAAATAACCCTAAACTTTAAACTCTAAATGGATCTAGTGGTATAAAATAATCCTAAACTCTAAATATGGTTTTTAGTGTAAAATAAACCTAAAATATAAAAATATCAATCTACCTATTGATCAATATATCAATTAATATCTCAACCAATAAAGATCAATTGATATTTCTAGGGTTTTTATTGTATCATAAATTAAACTTAATCAACTCTGAGTTACAAACCACAAACTTTGAATTTATTGCTTACAATTATGATTTAAAGGTTCTAGGGTTTACAATAGGTCTTAAGGTTTTTATTTTTAATCAATATTATTTGATTTAAGGTTTTAAATTTCAAAACTAAATTTAAATTCAAAAATTGAAAATCTATTGTAAAAAGGACATAACACATGTAAATGGGAAGGCCACCTACATGGGAACATAATAAATTGTATCTCATGGAGGGAGGGGGTAAAAAAGGAACTTTGTTAAGGTTGCCTATTGTGGGTACCTATTTTAGGGCTATTTTTCCAATTATCCTCATCATGCGAATAATGGAGAAAATAAACTCACAAAGAGGGACAAAATTAATAGCTTTATGAAACACATACCCTTTTTGAAATGGGTACACATTTGTAATGAGTACACATTTAGCAATAGGATCCCAAATTGTAATGTTGGTACCCATTCCAAATGGGTACAAGTTTAGGTTCAAGAACCAATTCCAAAATAGATATCGATTTTTAATGAAATGGGTATTTACTCCTATCAGGATTTTTTCTACCCATAACACTTCCACTAAAAGTGAACTCATTATCTTGATTCTACTTAGGTAACATAGGCTTACTTAAAAAAGAAAACAAGAGAAGATATCCAAGAAATGACCATGTCATTTTCTTAGCTTCTAATGTAGAAGACAGAAAAAATAAGGCAACAAAAGTGGAGTCAAAAAGAGAGTGTTACATATTTGACCAGACTACATTCAATATTTGGTAGGGCTAATTGTATCTTCTTCTACCATGCCTAATCCTTCATTTATTGAAGGTAAAAAGAAAGACATATCTTCAACTATTGAACTAGGAAAAATTCTAAGGGAAACTAGGACATTGATTGATGAATTATTATCACTTGAATTCAATACTTTTTTTTGTATCTTGCATCATAAAATATAATTTGAACTTATTTTCATGAATGATGTAGAAGAGAAATTATATGCATAATTAATAATATTTTAGTAGAATTTCCCATAGGTTGTGTTATATTTTTAGGCTATCATAAAGAGGGAATTCTTGATAGCAAGGGAACTCATTTTCATTCGAAATAAACATTACTTAAGGGGGAAGGATGAAGTCAATATAACATATGTCTTGGAATAGTACACTATCAATGATTTTTTCAAGGGAATCCCACACATGTTCAATAATGAGGAAAAGGATATGAACCAAGAAGATAGTTTGAGTAAAATAATAAGGATAGGATATTTAAACTAAATTATCCAAGGAGTTTAGATTTTTTTTTTCATCAATTAGTCACCTCATGATGAAAATTTCATCTTGTGACTACTTTGATAAGAAATGGGTTGAATATGAGAAGGAAAAAATAGTACTAGACATTTTCATTACCATGGATGTTTGATTTATATGTACTTAGAGCCCAAATAAATGGTGTAAATAAGTATTTTTATATCTAGTCTTAACTAAGTCCTATTTACATTGTTAAGTCCACTTAGGTCCTACGAGGGAATGTTTCTAGTTAGCATTAATTAGGGGGAATATTTTTAATTAAGCATTAGTTGTCACTTATCTTATCTAGTTGGATTTTATTTAATGCTTGTGTCCTAGGTTATTTAATATTTTCTCATGTCATTTAATTATGACACAACCATTTAATTTTGGTACATCATCACCCTTGCCCATATAAGAAATGCCTCATATGTACATTGCAGTCAAGTTCAATTTAGTCAGCTAAGATAATTTTCAGTTGTGTAAGTCCAATATATTACTACAATCTTAAGTATTGCATATTGGCCATATCTTGCATCCATTTTTTTAATTTCATGTTCTTACTTTTCCCTCTTGCAGAAGGTTTTTTTTGCTTTTGTATATTATCTTGGAGGCTTGATTCCTTGAGTGACTCTAACATGGTATTAGAGCTTCAGATTTGTAAAACCACTTCTCAAATCAAAGGGTGATTTGAGCCTGATATTTTTTAGGGTTTACATTGGGGTGAAAAGGACCTCACAATTGAATCTAAAAAGCTTTAAAACCTCTATTTTCATATAAAACACTTTATATTGGGCCAAAAATAAAAATCAAATCATTTTTTGAGGGTTTGACCAGCAACTTCAGAGAAAATTTCATATAGTTCATACATTTGTATGGAATTTTACATATCATATGGTCTGCACCATACTCAACTCATGTTGTGGGTCTATAGAATCAATATCAGTAAGGAATATTTGGCTAGTGTACACTTTCTGCGTAATCGTTATCATCATGGGTATAATATTGTAGGTTATATTTTTATTTTTAATCTATGAATCAAAATTTTATACCACCAATTTTAAAGTGCCCAACACTTGGTTTTATTGGGTCAATTTTATTGAAATCCTTTGGGGCTCATATCTCAATTGAGTAGAGTAGGGAAAACTTTAGTGGCGAATCTTTTCCAATTGGCGAATAATTGAAATTGGGATCTCCAAAAATGGTGAATAGTACAAGCTAAAAAGGATGTTGAACTGCCAAGTTTTTACAAAAAACTAATTTTGTCTCGATTAATTCACCTATTTAAAAGATGCGTCATTAGAACTGATTTGCTAGTATTTTATACTTTAGTTACAAATATTAATTATATTCGCCAGTAATATTATATTCCTACCATTAATTTTGGGGAAATATCACCATTAATAATAAATTACCATTTAATTTTGGGGCTTTTATTTATTGCCATCAATTAGCTTTTTAATTGGATGGTTGTAGGTTGATTTTGTGACCTAATATGCATGTGCCTTTTAAAAGGCTTGTTGAGGCCCGAAATTTTTTTTGGGCCACATGATTAAATCTAATTGTGTGGCCTAAAACAAATTTTGGGCCTCAAAAGGCCTTTTAAAAGGCACATGTGTATTAGGTCATGGAATTAACCTGCAACCATCAAATTAAACAGCTAATTGATGGTAACATTTTCACTTTCATTTAGTCTTAATTTTAAAGTGAGAATTTTAAAAAATACTTAATTTGTGTGTGCTCCAATACATTTTCAATAGTGAGTATATTCTTGGTGATGAGGAGCTCTACCCCTCTACCCCGCCTGTATCCCAACAAGAGCATGTTGAGGCCACTATCCTTGGACCCTGTGAGTGGAGGTTTCCCCCTCAACCCCACAAGGGGGTTCTACCCACTTGACCCCCACAAGGGGCACTACCCCTTGACCCCACCGATGGTTGCTTCCCCCGGGCCCCTACTTCAATATTACAAAAAACAAAACAAAAATGGGGAACTGCGCCGACCAACTATACAAATTTTTAAAGGAGAGATTCACCATTTTAATTAATCTTTTTAGTGATTATTCACTAGGATTTTCGACTATGATTATTATTTTTGCCAATTATTCATTAAGATTCACCAGGATTTTACAATTTTTTTTAGTAATGTGCATAGTTTCACCAAGAAAATTAATTATATTTTTGAAATAAAAGGAAAGATTTTCCAGTATTTTACACCTTCGTCGAGGGGGAGATTTCTTAAAATTATCCCTAGAGAAAAGGGGCAACAGGCGAGGGCTTGCCCCCTAATCGCCATCCCATCACCACTAAGGGCAAGGTTGTAGTTTAAAAAAAAATTGTAAGCATAGGTTCATATGGTGTGGCCAAGCACTTGATATTTTAAGCCCCAAGGTGCTTATCAAGGCCCCCAAGTGCCCTAATAGGGCTATTTTTTTCTTCAAGCCATAGATTTCCACCCAGGTGTCAAAAATTTGCAAACAAGATATTGACAAAAGGATGGTTTTGAGCACTTCACAGTGGTGCAAGTCATTTTCTTATATTTTTTCTAGGTTAATTTTATTGCTAGTCAAAATCATATTTTCTCTTTCAGACTCTCAAGCTCATAACTATTTTCCACGATCTCCTTTTTCATAATTCTTGTGGCATTAGAAAGGTATCGAGAAGCTCTATATTTCTATTCATGCACCTTTTCCAGATTTAACCTTAAGTACATTTTATTCAAATTTGTGAAATTTTGCATTTTAGTTGATTAGGGGAGAGGACCCAGTAGTTGGGCATGTTTCAATAGTTGTGATAGTAGTTGTTTATATAGTGCCCAATAGTTGTGATAGTATTTGTTTATATAATACCCAATAGTTGTGACTTTACTACTCATTATTAAACAAAATATATTCCTTTGATCAAAAAAGAAACCAATCATGTGATGCCACATCAATACTCAACTACCCATGATGTGAATGCACAAGTATTGGTCTCACTCTTTTTTGGGCCTTTTTTGGACACCTTGATAAAAAGCATGCTAATGTGGCATCATGTTTGATGATGTGGCCTTCAAATGAAATTTATAATTAGGGGACTTGCCAAGTAAGCTGCTGTAAAAAATTGAGAGTGATTTGAAATTTTCAATTACAATAATTAGAAGCATGGAGTTAGGGTGCACAACTACTGGGTCCTCTCCCCTACCTAGACATATTGCATTTTGGAGAAGTTTTGTCCAATTGGGAAGGCTTCATTTTCAATGTATATTATATTGGGAGAGGTTACCTTTAGTTTGAGGATCTCATTCTGAGATATTGTTGTAATTTTTCCATCTGGTATCCATCTTGGTAGTGTAAATCTAGAACACATTTTTGGCATTGTTAATACACTACATAAAAAGTTCCAAACATATTATTGGGGGGTTTATTGACTTATTAGTGTGGGGTGTCTCTTGGTGCATTGTTTTGATTTGTTTTCTTGTGCTCTTTTATTTTCATGGATCATTCTAAGGTTCCTTTGCTAACATCATAAAACTATTCAACATGGCATCAACATGTGTGGAGTATACTAATGAATGAATGCCACTCTTTATATGTTGAAAATAAGGTACCTGAACCTACAAAGGACGAGAAGAAATAAAATGGATGATTGAACATACCAAATCTCTTGGATGTCTTAGTAAACTAGTTTCTTAGGATTTGTTGTTCCAAATTGAATCATGCAAGAATTCTCATGATGCTTGGGATAAATTGAAAACATTATATGTTTCTATAGATGAAGTAAGAGTATATCAACTTGATAATGAATTAATAAGATTTAATCCTAAGAACTTTGAAAACATCCAGGATTGAATCACTAAGTTAATGATCTAAGAGAAGAACATCCATCTAGGACTATAGACATGTGTAATTGATAAGGACATGTAGTTGTTCTACAATTCATTAAAAAAACTTGGTTTTGATTATGTTGCTTTTATTTATACCTTTCAGACTCATAGGTTGACTATGGGGTCTACATAAACAACACCTTCATTTGCATCATTTTTTGAGATGTTGATACATGAGAAAAAAAGCTTATCTTGATGGGTCTCATCAAGTCTGTTAAATCTCAGGCATTGTTGGTTAGTCAGGTGAAAGAATCAAAACATATTGATAAGAAGTAAAAGAAATCAAATAAAAATTCACATTCAAATCAACCAAAGAATAAAACATCTTCCTTAGATAAATCATCTAAGAAGGAGAAGTCTACTTGTTTGTACTTTGTATTGCAAGAAGTTTGAGCATGATGAACATTTTTGTTACAAGAAGGATATTGATGAGTCAAAGCATCTTCTCAAAAAGAATCAAAATAATTTTCCTTCTAGAATGTCTGACTCACCACTTTCATCTTCTTCTTCAAAATAGTCTAATAAGGGAAAAGCTAGTTTGGCTTCTACATCAAGAAATAAAGGAAATAATCTTTATGATTTTTCAAGTCTAAGATCAGGGATATGAATTCTAGATTCAGGGCCATATCATCATATGGCATCATTATAGTCTATATTCTCTTATTTTGAGCCTTGTACTATGTCCTATTTTGATGGGAAATAATACATACATGAGTGTACTTGGGAAGTGGTCTATTATTTCTGGGGAAAGCACTTTCTAGGATGTTTTTTTGTTCCTCACTTGATGAATAATCTTCTTTCCATATATATCATATTACACATGATGGAAATGGGGGGACTGTTGAGTTCACTCCTAATTTAGTCATCATTCAAGACTTGGAGAGTAGAGAGATTATTGCTACTGGGATGGTTGATCACTCATCTCAGTTCTACACCTTTGTAGATTTTACTTCAGATGGTGACATGGTTCCTTAGACTATTGATCATACTTTTAGTGTGAATCATGATCCAGAGGAGACATTTGGCTTCTTGAACTTGGGTGTTCTCACATTTTATCCCATTCTTGAGCCTTGCATTTCATCTCCTCCATCTTATGTTGCATTTGATGATGCTCATATTGGAACAAGTTTTTCCTATTATGATTCAATGCAAAAGGATCTCCATCGCATTCCAACTACATCTACTTAGGATGCATACTTGACAAACATTGGTAGGTTGTTTTTTGAGTCTCACATTTCAGATTTGGGAGATACTATTGAGTGAATAAATATTCTCTTTGATGGAGATGATTCTTCTTTAGTTTTTGCAAGGGAATTCCTTGACCCTCTTGTTCATTCTCTACATGATCACTCTTTCCAACTTGATATGAGTGTGGATATTTTTGGACAAAATTTGGAGGAGGCTTCTTCAAAGGAGATATCTTTATCTTTGAAGTGTGTTCTATATCCATCTTTAGGAGATTCTACATTGACATATTCAGTTGTGTGACCTAGAATTCCTATTTGAAGTTTGTCAGCTTTCAACATTGACATGGAGACAATTGAGCATCATTCAAAGGCATCCCATATCATTATTCTTCATCATGTGTAAGAGAAACCATATCATCGAAAAATGTTCCTCCCCTTAAGAAGAAACAAAAATTGGATGATATGTAGGAACATGACCACTCAAAGGGTTGGGAACCAAAATATTTTTGTATCATAATACAATTTAACTTATTTTATTCTTATCTCTATTTTGCTATTTTTCAACCAGTGAGTCAATTTATCTTATATTTTTTTCGTTAATTTCATAATAAAAGAATACAATTAAATAGTGCTTCATATAAAAAATGATTTGATAACAAAATATTTGGTGTGATCAACCTAAACACCTTGTTTTTATTTTTAACATGCAATACTTGTCTTGCATTTCAACTATGGGTTTGTACCTTGTTATCCTCGAATTCAACATGCTCAATTCATGGGATAACCCCTATGAAACTTGTATGTTTCATAGCCCATGTACTTTAAGCATGTAAACTGAGGCAGACCATGATTTCCATCATGCATGGCCTGATCACTTGAAATTTCATTTTGAGTGATCAATTTTTTTCTTTTTGAAAAATTAAAAAAATCATTAAATTTTAGTGTTAGTCTTTTTCTTGCACATGTAGGGTCACTGAAATTTAGCACCCTTTCATTTTTTTGTTTACTATATATTGGGATGTAGTCGCATTGAATTTTAGCATGACTACACTCCTAGTTTCACACATATGACATTAAATGAAGTTTTAATGTGTTTGATTGATGGTTTTTTAATTAATTTAATTTCATTTTACTCTATTTTGTCTTATGTGTGTGTGCTCCTATCCCTTGCTAGTTCATTGCATGGATTTGGCTAAACTTTTTCTTGATTTTTGTTTAAATTTTTTCCTTTTCTTGTAGGTTCTTCACTATTTTCGTTGTTTACAAGTATAGTGGAGTTCAACTTCTTTTCTTTGATTTTTTATTCATAGTTTTGCTTAGTTTTCAAGTGTTGTTGTGTAAATGTGTTTAGGGTTTTGGTGTTATAGTCTATGTCATTATTTTTTTGTGTTTTCTCAAACAATGTAAAGGATCATAGTCTACCATTAGGGTTTTCATTTTTTATTTTATTTCCTTATCCTTACTAGGCCATTTCCATTCGGGTTTTAAACCTTGAATGACAATTTTCTTTTCCCTCCTATGTGAAACCTTTATCATTTTCATAAATGACAATGAACATACCACATAATCCAATTTTCAATGATGCTACTCCAATGTTTTTTCCCCGAGAAGCATTTTTTACACCCATCCTTGTGAAATGTAGTGTAGGGTTCATATCCTACACCACATATCACAATGATCCTTTAATGTGTATGTTGGGGTTTAAACGCTGACCTACACTATTTAAATCTACTCACATGCAGTGTGGGTTTTAAACACCACACTGCATATATTACACTTCCAAAAGATGTAAGTCATGATTTGAACCCTAAAAAGAATCTCCATTAACCCACACTACCATGTGATTATAGGAAATGTTAACACAATTACACATTCTTGGTATTCACCTATATGTAGGTTGAGGTGTAAACCCTGACTGACATGATCTATCACTACCCAAAGTGCATGTCGAGTTTTAAACCCCAACCTAAATAGCCAACAACCATCTTTACCACACATGCAATGTTAGATTTTTTCTCTGCAGTTGCACCTGAGTTTACCTACTCATATGTAGGGGAAGATTTTTTCTTCACCCTTACATCAACTTGTATTACCCCTATGTAGGGGCACAAAATTTTTGCACCTTTACATACAAATCAAAATACCCCATGCAGGGGTGGAAAATTTATCCACTCTTGCATCCCAAATTTGTAACACATGAAAATTCACAGTTTTTTCCTACTACTACATGAAATCTTGTAATTTTCTCTGACACTGGGAAAATATGAAATTTATTTTTACAAATTATTTTCCAATGTCTAATCCTTCTCCAAGTAAGAAAAACTTGAAGTATAATAAGTACCAAGGATTATTCCCAATGACCTCTGACTTCAAATGTTGATGAGATCAAGGACACCAAAATTGGCCATGTTGATATGTCTGAATTTCTTGAAAGGGTGAAAAAGTAGCCACTAGATGTAGGCATGAGATGTATTATTGAGAGAAACATCCATTTGGTGGCCTTATTCCCTATGTTAGCACATAATCTTGATTTTGTACTTGCAGTAGCAGCTCATTTCCAAAAGGAAGACAAGAGTGTCAAGGATACAGATGGGAATATGCTCATAAGATTAGACAAAGAGCTCTTTGACAAAATATTCCCATGTCTAAGTATAGATACATATGCTAACCTCACCATTGAGCAATCACAAGACTAGATAATTCAGAAGTCCAAGTAGCATTGAAGAAATATGAAAACTTCAAGGAGAAAACTAATGAAGAATGAATGAACATGCATGTTCCAGAGTTTATTTTTAGCTTTTTCCCTTTATGTAATTTGTAAATTTTAGATGACATATTACATTTCTTTTGTAAATATGCAATTACATGTAAAATAAAGAGGTCCTAAATCAAATCTGACTCTATTGTTGAATAAGTCAAGTTAGTTTTAACTTTCCTTTTTTAGCTCTTGGCTCTCTTCTATATATATGAGGGAGCTCTTTTGTAAATGATACCTTTTAGCTTATGAAGCAAAGCGCTGCCCAATTGAAGAGCATTTTGAAACTTTGTTTTTGAGATGTAAATTAGATGTCAATCAATTAAAAAAGAAAATATGCATCCAATATTTGCATTGGATCTACCTTGTTATGTGTTGAGATCGTTCTTATGTCTCTCTCACTGCATTATCTTGTATGTGATTGAATAGTGGTTTGAGATCACATTTTCTAGAAGGGGATTCAAATCTGATTTTGTGTACTTTGAGTTGGATTATTATCTTTGAAGATTATGTTTATGTGTGTACTTTGGTGATAACTCAAAGACTTTGGGCTATGATTCATTATCAATATTTAATTGATCTTTTGGTGGCATATATTGGACACTTTGGGCTGCAACATATACCATCCTTTATCTTTTCAAATCATATAGAAAGCAACAAAAGAATATTGGATTTTGTGGGTTTTCTAGCAATTGATATTCACTAGTATCACTTTGATTATTATTTCCTTTAATCAAACTAGCTATTGGTTATTATTGCTCAAAATAGCACTTTGTAGTGAATTGCATGTTGTACTTGTTACGAGATATAATTGTAATTTGTTTAAGAGGAAAGAATCTATTCTAAAACAATAAAATAGGATGAATGAAAACACCCATGGTTAATCATAATGTATATAATCGTAGTTAGTTATTAGTTGTTTTCAATGAGCAATAAGAAGGGAACCTCCCCTTTCTGGGAGGATATATGTAATCTTTTATACACCTAAAATTTTTCAAAACAATTAATTAATTAAATACAAGTTATTTAATTAATGAACCCCTTTAATTCATCTACTTATAAATAAATTCTAAATTTATTTATATAGTTCAAAATTTTCTAATTCTACCATCTTAAGTCACATTCTTCTAAATTTAATTAAATAAAAAAATGTCAATAGTTTTATTTATTTAATTAATAATCTTCTCACTAAATTAAATTCCCTATTTGAATTTAGGCACATGTTTCCAACTTTTCCTCTTGCCACCTCATCAAGTGTCACGTGAATTTAAATATGCCTAATATTTAAATGGGAATTATCCTCAGCCAATTCCAAAACAAACTTTGGACACTTGGCTCTCTCCATCATTTCATTCTCCCTCACACTTGGCATCGTGTTCACAATCAAGGGAGCATCCTCCATGATTCCCTCTAACTTCTTCTATCTCCATTGTTCACCTCTCCAGCTAAAACCTTGACTGTTGGTTGTATTCACATCACAAGATGCCTTGGAATTCCTATAAATACAACCTCTTGCTACAACATTTGCAATCCCATCTTGAGAAAACTTACTTTGCAAAAATTATATGAGAGCATTTAGAGCAATTTAGCATTTAGCATTTAGCATTTGAGCATTGTAGAATCATTTAGTTTAGAATCATGACGTAGTTTCATAGCAGCATTGTAGTTATCATTTTAAATTTTATATAGCATTTGTATCATAGTCTTTAGTATCATATCCATTGTCATATCACCATTATCATTTGTAGCATAATATCATAGCATCATTGAGCATTATCATACAACTTATTATCATGTAGGAATTAGATTCTTGCATTTTTATAGCATTTTTTTCCTTAGGTTGCCATTCTAATAGTCATAGTGCATACATAAATCTAAGAGCCATACGATTTAATGAATCCCTGAAGATAGGAAACAATGGAACGATTTTAGGAATTTTCTCTTATTTCAATTTGATTCATTTTTATGATTCAATTCTCTAATGTAATATGTTTCATTTCTTATGTGATCTTGTTCACTTTGCACATTTTACCTCACACATAAATTTGGCGCCACCTTGGGGCCTATCCCCTTTTTTATTAACATTTTCTAGAAGTTGTTTTGCATATTTTGGACATGACACTCTAGGTAGTGCATCCGATATTTCTTTCAACATATACGAAACTTTGCCTTAGAAAAAAGGACCCTTTGCTTGACATGGGATTAATTCATGATAAAATGGACTTAATGATACCTTGATTCAATTTTTTTAGGCATTTTATGTGTCCTCACTAGGTCTCAAACCCTTATAAATCAAACAACACACTTTTAACGATGTCTTGTAAAGGTGATGTAAAGTCTTGTAAAGGACTTTCACGATTTTCTAGAATTAATTAATCTATTTATTCCTAATTCAACATTATAAAATGTGTTTAATAACATTATTACATCAATCTAGAAGGTTCTTAATGTAAACTTAATGATAAGCTAATGTTGTAATGTGTCTTGCACATTCACATTGGTTTTTGTGCTTTTCTAAGCTATGTGAACCTAATTTTAGTGTTGTAAAGTGTATTTAATCACACTTTCACATTGATTTATGTGTCCCAAGCCCTATTTAACATTTACATCATCACTAATAGGTATTAATTAACCCATATTGTGCATACCAAGGATTTAATTGATCAAATACGTGAAAAAATGGAATTTTAGACCTTATTTCCTAAATCCTTGGCTTCTTACATGTCAGAATGGCCCCTGTGGGACCCATTTTCCATGCATGCTGAATTAGTCCCATCTAGGTGGGACCCATTGGCCATGTGTGGTGAATGAGTCCTATCTGATCCTATTTTGACCTTTGAATAGGAAATAAAGTGAAATTTGAATTAATTTTGCTTCATGTTGACTTGTAATGAGGTATTATTGAGTTCTAAGGCATAATTGTCTATAAATAAGTGTTTTTATCATCATTTTACATCTAAGAAATCATTATTACATCTATCATCATTAATTCATCTTTTATCTTCTCATCCAAGTCAAGCAAGTTAGGGTTCCTTCATTAGAAGTCTTCAAGTTAGCTTTCTAAAACATTCAAAGGTTGAATCTTCATGTTATATTGAATAATTTCAAGACCAAATCATCATGACAAGGTAATAATTTCCATTTTTTCATGCTTCATTACATCTTTTCATCATTTTGGTTTAATTACCTAAACAGGGTTTGACAAAGGAAAACCCCCATGCCCTAACATTCAACATATATTTCTCTTGTCTTGTTTGTTTGCAGATTTAGGACTCTTGGAGGCTTAGGAATCATTGAAGATTTAATTTCAAATTAATTCAAGTCATATCTTCATTATTCAAGTCAAAACATCAACAAAAACTCATTTTCAGACCCAAATCCAATAGTTTTAGAAATAGACACCTGTAGAGAACAGAAGTATAGATCTAGCTCCACAAAATCAACTCTTGATTTTGTAGATTCTTGTAGTGGACTAATTCACCACCCATGGTGAATGAGTCCCATCTATATTCCTAAAATAATTTTTCTCATAATTCAACACCCAATAGTTAGAAACAAGTTTCTAGAAGTTTTCACCAAAAGTAGGACTAATTCACCATGCATGGAAAATCAGTCCTAGTGGCCATTAACAGTATTTTCGGAGACATTCCAAGGCTCTCCAATAACATCAATTTTCCTTCAGGTGCACTATGTTTAGTCTCATTCATTTATGTTTTCATTTGCTTAGGTTTCTAGTTCATATTTTCAATCAACACTGTGTTTCCAACACCTTGCATTAGAGTAGTTTGCATTCATTAATTTTCATTTCGAAGCATTCAAACACATCCGCATACACATTCCACACTCCTCTTTCTATTTCTTCTAGTGGCTAAAAAGTCATTTTGGCCCATTGTCCTCTCCTTCTAGGTGGAAAACCCTATGAAGGAGCTAGAGATCTTGGGTTGCCAAAATATTTGTTACATTTTGGTGAACTTGTTGTTAGAAGCCCTTCTTTTCTAATTTTGGAGTCCATTACTCATCCTAGATTAGCTTACATTCCCTTTTTCATTAGTTAGATTGCATTCTAGGGTTTCATTATTGTATGTGGAAAAGTGCATCATAGGTTACCTCTTTGCATTTTTAATCCTTGAAAAGTTCTAAAATTTTGCATTTTTCATTTAGACCTGCATCATAGCATTCTGAAAACATAAAAAAATAGTCACAAATTCCTGAAAAATCTAAGAAAAGTCCATGTTGGGACTCATTCGCCACCCTGGGTGAACTAGTCCCTTCTAACCCTTGAAACTATATTTTACAGAGCTAAAAACTCTATTTTTTAGGCTTCTATTTGGTGCCATTTCATACATGTATCAGTTAGTTGCATTTATGTATCATCCATTTCATCAAATCTAGCCCAAATTAGCTCATTTCATGCATGCTTTACATTTTACATTTGCATTCTCATATTGTTTTTTATTAGATAAGTAGGGGAAGGGCCCTGATCCTGTGGTTACAATGATAAAACAACAAACTATGAGACAGGCTGGGAGAAATGGCACCAGCCACCACTAGGAAATAGCATCAGATATACAAAACCAGAGCCTACAAAGGCATACACCCTTATTAGCATAATAAAAAACAAAATCCCTATATTAATCCACAAAATGGTACGCAGACCATTTATGAGATCAACCAAAGTCCAACAGGTACGAAACCATATCAAAGCTATTAGAAAATAGCAATCCAGGACAACCCCACTAAGCACTAAAAGTTTCAAAGTACTCATTTGACCAACATAAAAAACACCCCATTCTCACCAGTTTGGGGTGCAAACTCCTTCCATGTAGGGTCATTTTCAATTTTCAAATCAGACTTTACAGTCAACAGAATAGGCCAATAGGGCACCCTCCAAGCTAGAAAAGCAATAGCTAGAAACAACAACCACCCCAAGGGTGGATAAGTCAAACTGTGCTTCCATCCCATGCAAGCAAGATTAAGAGGATCTTGAAACCCATACCACCAGAAAATAGTTGATCCCATCAACACTCCTTGATAGAGCCATCCCACAACAAGCCTGTTACTTAACACAATGAGTAGTGAACCAGAAATATCATTAGCAATGATGGGGTAGAGAGCCCCCATCCACCTTCTTGCTTCTCCACCTTTAGAGGAGAAATAATATCCCAAAAGAAGAACCATCCAAATAGCAACACAAGTAGAACACCATCCCCTCAAATGTAACACCAACTCAGAGTCAAAATCAAGAGAACAACCAACAAAATCATCCTAAAAGCCACCCAACAAGTTGTAGAAATAGTAACCCTTAATAGCATCCACCCCTAGGGTGGTCAAGATGAACTGAAAATCAGGGCCTTCATGAAGAAACAACTTCCTAACAATAGTACCATTAAAACAAAATATTCTAAAGAATTTTAGGTCCAACCTTTCTAGACCCCCAACCATAATTTGGGAACCGATGAGAAAAACCAAGTACTAAGGAGCCATAGCTAGCTTAAAGCACCAATCTACCCAATATACCAACTCAATCTCTACCTCAATAAGAGTGAGCTCTCCTCTATGAGAGATGATGAAGTGAGAATCAAAACAAATAAATCCACTAATCTCTAGCACAAACATGCTCTACCTCAAAAGGAACCAGCTCAAAGAAAGGGGACAACCCACTGCAACAACAACTGTCTCCACCTCTATAAGAGAGGGATCCACCTCAATAGGAGACCCTAATTATAAATCCCAGTAGGAAGTCAACACTCTAGTTGTAATAAGACACAACTCATCCCAAGGCAACATGAGCATTAGGTACAATAAGGAAGCCATATAAGGTAGCTCAACTCCCATAAAAAAGAAATCACACCCCAGCAACTTTAGAACCATCAAGGTAGATAAGGAATAAAGCCGCAACAAAAGAGGAGCATCCAAAATAGCATATAGGACCACAAATGCACGTTCACACATCACTAACAACTTCCCCCAATAAAATTTTGAACAAGCCCCAACAAGAGTTTGAACAACCAGAGAATCAGTTAACAAGGCCCAAAAAAACTTAAAATTCATAAACTCATAAACCACCTCATATAAAATGGTCAACAACTAGGTGTTCCTAGCACCTTTGAAGGCCATCATTAATAAGGAAAACTATGAAACCAGAGTGTACTCAACACCTTTGAAACTCATCAGCATACCAACAAAGGGGGGTACCTTTCCAGCAAAAGGGACATTGGAGACTTCCTCATACACCAAATTTATCTTTTCATAGATAACCTAAGAAACAATAGAAACATTAACCCAGATAGAGCATCTTCCAAACACAAAAAAATGGAACCCATAAACAAGGGAGTCCGCAACACCCTTGAGGACCATCTACAAAGCTATTAAACCAAGGTAGAGACCCCACCATCCAACCCCAAACACCAAGCTAACAACATCATCCATGATCAAGGGAGTCATCTCGAGGCACAATCCAAGCCATAATGAAGAATAGGGACACCGCAACCACCTAAGGAAATAACAAGGAAAACCACAAATCCTAAAACCCAAAGAGAAAGAGGAGCAACCAAAGAAAGTACCAGACATAGTGAACCACCTTCCAAAAGTTAGCACCAAAGCGATGAAGGCAAAGGCAACAAACAGGCCCAAACAAGGAAGAAACCACATATTCAAAGGCCAAAGACCAGCCACAAAATGGACAGAGGACTCAATAAATGGGGTGAAAACAACCCCCAAGCTCTTTGAAGGTAGTAGCCATAAAGAAGCACCCACAATCCAAGAGCTAGCAACCAACACAAAGCACAAGAGCCGAAGCCATACCAGGCACACCCCAATAGGGAAAAAACTAGGCCCAAGAAACCAAACTGAATGCTTAGCCAAAGAGAGGCTAAGAGGCAAAGAAGGAGAATAGAGAAGTAACACAAAAGGCTAAGCACCACCCAAAGCCCGTACTAAGGGAAACATCAGCTCAGAATGGACCAACAAGACAAGAACAAGCCTTATCTCTCCACATGAACAGTCGACCTCCAAAGAAACTAGAGCCAAAGCCCTAACAACATCTCCCTCCACACAATGTAGAGAGACCCCATAGAAGAAGTCAGAAAGACTCCCAAAACCAAAGAAGCACAACATAACATTTGAAGAAACACCCCATATAGAGTTGAGAAGAGACGTCTTCTCCCACAACACAGACCAACAATCTTCACCCACAACTGAACCTACCAGCAGACTACACCTCTAGATAGGCAACACAATGAGGGACTGGTAGGGAGAGACGAGCCTCCCAAGGAAAATGAAAGAACATAACCAAACCCATGGAAGCCAGGACACAGGCACTCCCAAAGCGCAGGAACCACACCCAAAAAACAAAGGTCACTGAACAAATCAATCTCAAATGGATCTGAAATAGCCAAACCAGTGTTGGAAAAATGTAGGAAGACCCCAAAGTCTAAAAAATCCAAACCAACATTGGAAAAATGCAAGACCCCAAAGAAACTGCCACAAAATCCCAACTGATAGGAACACCGTTGAAGGCACGTCAAGAATGTTGATCTCATCATCCTCATCTTCATCTAATCTACTATCTCCTTCTTCTTTAGAAAATTTCAAAAAGGCAGAAACTCTCCCTTTCATCATTGTCATATTGTTACATAGCATAATTAGTCAATTATCATTTAAAAATTGCATTTCATTTCAGACTTTTACATTGCATTTTGAGTTAGCATAAATTGTTATTTCAAAATCTTAGTTTCAATCTTCTCTAAATTTGCAAAGAAAAATTTAGTTCATAGGCATGTCAATCATTCATTCAAAGCATTCCCTAGTTATGATAGTCTCTTAGCGCAAGAGAATGAAATTGGTGATGTTTGTCTTAAA
This sequence comes from Sequoia sempervirens, assembly GCA_007258455.2. Taxonomy (NCBI): domain Eukaryota; kingdom Viridiplantae; phylum Streptophyta; class Pinopsida; order Cupressales; family Cupressaceae; genus Sequoia; species Sequoia sempervirens. Next base: position 174,843 of record VDFB02332035.1, read on the forward strand.
CCTATACCCCCCCTATCTCTCCTATTTGTGAGGATGATATGTTAGAAGGGAATACAAACATAGATAACAATGATGATCATAATTGTCCTTTCCTTGATATCTCTCATTTTTGTGATGAAGGTATCTTGACGAAATAAGGTGCACTTGTTGAGCATCGTGATGATCTTGTTTTTCCTTCTCCCCATTCCCCTTCAGAAGATAGAATAGAAACAAAAGATGAATGCATTGTCACCACTTTACCTAGTCTCCATTCATCTCTGAACACCTCCCTTATTTATGAGACTATTTTTTTAAGAAATCATGGCAATAACATTAATTGTGAGGAGCATATGTTGACATTAAATGATCAACTCTTTAATACCTAGGCAGGTGCAAGATCATCATGGAAAAAGTAGGCCCTTAAGTAGCGAAAAATTCAGAAAAAACAAAGTTAGGAACTTGACATAAAAATTTGAGTAATTTATCTATATTATTTCAAAAATATGTAAGAATAGAATCTGTAACAAATTGAATGTAGTTTCTAAACTATAGGTTTATTTTAAAAAAAAATCTATTTGTTGAAAATTTGAAATTTCAATGCAGTGGTACTTAGATTTCGAGGAAAAAATAATAAGTAGGTGTTTGTCTGACCACCCTAACCACAATAAAATGATAATATTTTTTTATAAGATTTTAGATATAAGTAGAAGACTCATTTTTGGATGTGAGGAATTTTTTTTGTAATTTTTTTCCAAGTAAATAATTAATTATGAATTTTTAATTAAAATTTTTGAAAAATATAAAAAACTTGTATGTCTAACCACCTTAACTTGGTGAAAACTTCATGAAATTCATTTTTTCTTTTTTTTAATCCTATAGTATACGAAGCGTAGAATGTGACGCATGTTTCAGATTCAAAAAATGTGATACCATTTGAAAGATGTAGATGTTTTTCTATTAGCCCATCAATTAGGACTTTAGTCGTAATTCAAATAGAAAATGAATAATAATTATTTATTAAATTCAAAGTAAAGCATAATTTATATTGGTGGAAATCTGAGAATATCCTTTAAAAACCCTTTTTGTTTCATCAATTATGGATAAAAAAAAAAGTCATCAGCCACATACCCATCATATCGTCAATTTTTGGCCCATCATGATCCTGCACATACCCACCTATGACAACCCTCTTTATGATCCCTCCCCTACCTCTCCTATTTTAGAAGATATTAGGGAACAAGGAAATGATGTCATAAATGACCATGATAATCACATTTGTTCTTTTCCTAGTATCTCTCTTAATTGTGATGAAGATACTTTATTAGAAAACATAACCAATGAGAGTCATGAGAATCTTAGTTGTCTCCTTTCAATTATAGAAAACTTTATTACAAAAATCAATTCAATCCTTGATCCTCATCATTCTTGTGATGAAGCTACTTTGCAAATTTCATCCTTAGATAAGCATATTACAAGATCTCCTAGTATGGTAGACAATATGGAACAAGAGAATCCGACTTTAGAACCAACCAAAAATCAAATACAATCTTTCCCTCATCTCTCCACTATCAATAATCAAACACATTCTACCATTAATAATTCCCTTGCATGTGATAAAGTTATTTTGGATGAACTACACCTTAATTTTCATGAACATGTGGTTTGTTGTTCTCCTAACAACTCTCCTTCTAGGGAGGATATTATGACCCAAGACAATGATAATATCCCCTTCAAATACAATGAAGAATCTCACTTGTTAAGGGATGTTAATAGTATTCAGCCTCATTACACCCTTTACCCACCTTCACATAAACAATAAAATCAAAATAAACCTAAACTTATCCTTTACCCACCCTTACATCTACTTCATCCCTCTAATTGACCACACCACACTTTATACCCACCTAACACTAATGTATCACATAAATCTAGTGATGATACTATTGCTCATACATATAAAACTCACAACAATCCACAACTGTCGCAACCAATCCCACCCTCCTTACCTTTACCTAATGTACTTAGTGCTCCTCATTATAACACACCTACAAAGGAGTATGATCTTGTTGAACAATTAAAGAATAATCCTGCCAAAATTTCCCTTTGGGATTTACTTCAGACCTCACCACATTACAACAAACTGCAGATCCTCATGGTGCAACTCTAACTGATGTGGTAGCTTTAATTCATAAACTGAATCAAACTAATCTTGACATTACTTTTCATCAACATGAGCTCCCTTCTTTGGAGTTGTGAAAAAAAATGACTCCTTTATGATAATTGCTCAATTCCATTGCATAGGTATCAAACACACTCTCATAGATAATGGTTACACCCTTAATGTGTGTGGTGTGACTATCCTTGATCGATTACATGTTGATAGATCACAAATAATATCTGATTCCACACCTATTCGAGGATTTGATAATACAAAAAATCAACCACTCAGTATAATCACTTTACATATTACAGTTGGGGTGGTTATTTTGCAAAATCCTATTCATGTCATGCCTTATGATCTTTTGTACAACCTTCTTCTAGGAAGAAAATGGATTCGTGAGATGAATGCAGTGCCTTCAACCCTTTATTCTTTAATGAAATTTTTCTATAACAATAAAATTTATGAAGTTGAAGCTGATTCCGAGCTTGAAAGTTGCTTGCATATTGAAAAAGGAGCTACAAGTCCTCTACACACATTGATTCCCACCTCCAACATAAAAATTGAACACAATGATGAGGAATTTCCATCTAAATTATTTGGTGATGATTGGGAATCCTTAGAATTCACACCCTCAATTATGGGAAAATGCATTTTCACACAAAAGAAAGATGAGAAAAAAGAACAACCAACCATCATGTCAATGCAAAACTTAGATAAACTTTCAAAATCATCTGCTTCAACCACTTTTGCAAATGTCACAAACTGTACAATCACCCTTGACGAATACACTAACCAACAACCACCTAATTCTAAAGTACTGAAACAACTTTATGGAAAAGGGTATAACTTCATGAAACAATTTGGGTATAATGGAAAAGGTTGTGGTGCTCAAGATAAAGGTATCTACAACCCTATAGAGCTTAACACACAACAAACAACTTATGGTCTTGGTTATTCTCCTTTACCCAAGATCACCAAACCTTCACTCAACATCAATACTATCACACAAGACTCTTCCAAGAGTCTTTCTTATTCACATCAATAACCTTAGTTGTTGCTCCTTTCCATGAAATAGTTGTAGGATACTCACATTCTCACTATTATGTGTCTTGCATCCATCGCAAGGGGTAGCATACTATCATCCACTTTAGGCTCGCCCTTGTCCTACACTAAGTAGGGGGAAAATCATTAGACTTCCTTCTCCCTTGTATGTCACTTGTTGTTTTCTCTTTTCACTACTCGTTAACCTTTCATGAACATATAAGAGTAAGCTTGAGATGTGAATGACATGTATTAAGATTGACTCACATGTGACATACTCCCTTTCTTTGAATGACAACTTATCGAAAACATATGACTTGGAATAGGGCTTTTCAGATAAGCTCTCATGTTCTTCTCTTCTACTTTAAAGCACTTTCTCATAGCAATGGTGTTAGCAACCGCTTTAAAGTGGGAGGGAAACTATACCACAATTCGTTTGCACTCTTGGTTCCTAGTGTAGCATTGTCATTTGTGTGATGCATTTGTCACTTTTTGGATGACATTGGGTGTGATTCCCTTCATAAGTGTGATCTTTCTCAGCATATTACATTCCTCTTGGTGGCTTGATGTGACACACTACATCTCCTAAGTTGTGAATATACTATTGTTTGATTGGTACTCTCTCAGAGACAGGTATGTGCAGGATCATGATGGGCCAAAAAGTGGCAATATGATGGGTATGTGGCTGACAACATTTTTTTTTACCAAAAATTGATGAAACAAAAAGTGTTTTTAAAGGAGATTCTCAACTTTCCACCAATATAAATTATGCTTTACTTTGAATTTAATAAGTAATTATTATTCATTTTCTATTAATTCTGACTAAATCTGATTGATAGGTTGATTGAAAACATTTATAGCTTTCAAGCGATTATCATATTTTTGAATCCAAAACATGCATCACATTATATTCTTTTCATACTATACGATTAAAAAGGAAAAAACGAATTTCATGAAGTTTTGACCAAGTTAAGATGGTCAAACATACAAGTTTTTATATTTTTTTAAAAGTTGTACTAAAAAATCATAATTAATTATTTACTTGGAAAAAATTACAAAAAATATGCATCACATCGGACATGAGTCCTCTACTTATATCTAAAATCTTATAAAAAATATTATCATTTTATTGTGATTAGGGTGGTAGACAGACACCTACTTATTTTTCCAAATTTAAGTACTATTGCATTGAAATTTCAAATTTTCACCAAATAGATTTTTATTTTTAAACAAATCTAGTAGTTTAGAAACTACATTCAATTTTCTACATATTCTATTCTTACATATTTTTGAAATAATATAGATAACTTATTCAAATTTTTACGTCAAGTTGTCTCACTCTAATTTTTCTAAATTTTTTGCCACTTAAGGGCCTTTTTTTCCATGATGATCCTGCACATACCTAGACATTAGACAAAATGTTCCCTAAGTAACTGACCTTGCATAAACTGAACAAGACTCCTTTGAACATCTTCTTACATTACAGTTTACATTTTTAAAAATTTTCATTCCTTTTTTCCACCTTGCATAATGCAAATTGCATGATTTTGGTACTCTCCTTTTATTCATAGGCATTTTTCCTTGTGGCACCTTGTTAAAGTTATCAATGGGTATAACTTTGACATGATTGAGCAGGAAGCCCAACTAGTGGCATGACTTTTCCCCATAGCCAATTTTGTGTTTGTGAGTGCATACCAACTAGCATATGTATCTTACTTTTTGGGCTTTCTCACCCTACGGACAACTAGTTCTGTGGCCCAAAAGTGAGTATACCTTTGGCCTTTCTCACTCGGCGAACAACCAAGAAGTTTCGTTGGCCCAAAGTGAGTACATCTTTTCCACCTCATTCTTCATTCTTGTCATTGAATGATTTTGTATCTTGATGGATTGACTTAGGATCTTCTATCCTAGGGGCTTGCGCAACCTCCTTAATCTTTTTCATTCTTTGTCATCTGCATCCATGCATTAGGATCTCTCTTGAATGTCTACTTTAGTGTGAGTTTGAAACAAACTCATCCTCTCACTAAAGTGGGGGCTAAATGTGTCATAGAAAAAAGGACCCTTTGCTTGACATGGGATTAATTCATGATAAAATGGACTTAATGAGGCCTTGATTCAAGTGTTTTTAGGCATTTTATGTGTCCACACTAGGTCTTAGACCCTTATAAATCAAATAACATGCTTTTAATGGCATCTTGTAAAGGTGTCGTAAAGTCTTGTAAAGGACTTTCATGCTTTTCTAGACTTGATTAACCTATTTATTACTAATTAAACATTATAAAATGTGTTTAATAACATTATTACATCAATCTAGAAGGTTTTTAATGTAAACTTAATGATAAGCTAGTGTTGTAATGTGTCTTACACATTCACATTGGTTTTTGTTCTTTTCTAGGCTATGTGGACCTAATTTTAGTGTTGTAAAGTGTATTTAATCACACTTTCACATTGATTTATGTGTCCCAAGCCCTATTTAACATTTACATCATCGCTAATAGGTCTCAACTAACCCATATGGTGCATCTTGAGGCTTTAATTGATCAAATACCTAACAAGATGGCATTTTAGACCTTATTTCTTGAATCCTTGGATTCTTAGGTGTCAGAATGGACCCTGTGGGATCCATTCACAATCCATCAAAAATTATTCCCATCCAAGTGGGACCCATTGACCATGTGTGGTGAATGAGTCCTATCTAGGCCCATTTTGACCTTTGAGCGGGAAATAAAGTGAAATTTGAATTAATTTCGCTTCATGTCAGCCTGTGATGATGTATTATTGGGTACTAAGGCACAATTGTCTATAAATAAGTTTTCTTATCATCATTTTACATCTAACAACTCATTCTTACATCTCTCATCATTAATTCATCTTTTATCTTCTCATCTAAGTCAAGAAAGTTAGGGTTCCTTCATTAGAAGTCTTCAAGTTAGCTTTCTAAAGAATTCAAGGGTTGAATCTCCATGTTATGTTGCAAAATTTAAAGATCAAATAATCATGACAAGGTAATCATGCCCATTTTTTCATGCTTCATTATATCTTTTCATCATTTTGGTTTAATTACCTAAATGGGGTTTGACCAAGGCAAACACCCATGCCCTAACATTCAACATATCTTTCTCTTGTCTTGTTTGTTTGCAGATTTAGACCTCTTGGAGTCTTAGGAATCATTGAAGTTTTCATTTCAAATTCATTTAATTCATCTCTTCATTATTCAATTCAAAACATTAACAAAAAGTCATTTTCAAACCCGAATCTAGTAGTTTTAGAAGCGAACACCTGTAGAGAGCATAAGTACAAATCTAGCTCCACAGAATCAACTCCTAATTTTGTAGATTCCTATAGGTGGAATAACTCACCACCTATGGAAAATGAGTTCCATATATGGGCTTGAAAAGTGATTTTCTCATAATTTAGCTCCTAGTAGTGAGAAACAGGTTTCTAGAAGTTTTCACCAAAAGCAAGACTAATTTTCCATGCATGACGAATCAATCCTAGTGGCAATTAATAGTGTTTTCTAAGACATTCCAGGACCTTCCAGTAACCTCAATCTACCTCTAGATGCAATTTTTTCATTCTCATTCATTTATGTTTTCATTTTCTTAGGTTTCTAGTTCATATTTGTAATCAACATTGTGTTTTCCAGCATTAGAATAGTTTGCATTCATTCATTTGCTTGTATAAGCATTCAAACGCATCATCACACACATTCCACACTCCTCTTTCTATTTCTTCTAGTGTTAACAAAGTAATTTTTTCCCAATGTCCTCTCCTTCTAGGTGAAAAACCCTAGGAAGGAGCTAGAGATCTTGGGTTGCCAAAATCTTTGTTACAAAAACTTCTTCTAGTGCATCAAATTCTTGTTATGGTGCATCTAGAGTATCTTTTAGCACATCCTATTCCTATTACAATGCATACAAAACTTATTTCAACGCATTTGGCTCACCTTTCAGTGCAGACAGGGGGTCTTTTAGCACATTTGGTTGATATTTTAGAATATTTAATAGTTTCTCTAGTGTATCTGGTAGTTCATTTAGCAAATAGAAGTGATATTTTAGCACATTTGGTTTATTTTTCAAATTTTCAAAATCTTGAGAACTAATTGATATTTTTTGTTTTGCAAGTGTTTAATATGTTGGTCAAAGATAAATGTATCAAATTACTAATGACGTATGCAGGGGTTGGAGTTGTTTTTATTGTCTTCTTTTAATTAAATTAGGAACCTAGTTTAATTAGAAGGTTAAAGAACCCCTTGTCTATTGTACTTGAAGTGATAGGCCTATGCTTTCCCCTTAACTAGGTGACCAAAATGCCAAACTCACTATTTTATGCTTTGTTAAAACCTTTAGAAGGCCCATCATAGTGGGAAAACTACTCACGCTATGGGAATGACCTAAGTGGGAACAACTAAAGCCAAGTTTTTTGACCCACTATAATTAAAAGTGAATTTGGGGAAAGTCCACAATTTGATGGTAGTGTGCAAGATAACCATCCCCAAAGCCTTTGTTATAAAATTTGGGAGGTCTCTTGAGGGATTTTATCGATTTTCCGCACTGAACAGAATCCCTTATTGTGAACCTTAGTGTGGAATCCAACCGAGTCAGTCTTTGAACACTTCTAATATCACAATGTAAGGGGAGGGAAGAATCTTCCCCCAAGATACTCACCATATAACCATTAGGGATTACTGGCCAAAGGTGGAGGATTCAACCTTGGTTAAGACTCGAGAAAGGAAAAAACATGGGCACCCTCTAGGGGGTGACACAACTATGTGAGCTAACATGGTTCTAGGGTGCGGGTTGTGGTATTTAAATGAACCTTGAGAATAGAAAAGTTCTTGAACTATCTTCTCTTGTTTTGTACCTATGGAAATCGAAGGAATCAAACCAAATTCTTGAATACACACTCTATGTTTAGTTCTTAGGTGGAAACAATTGTTTGACAACTTGTTGTGTTTGAAGTCATAATTGAAGAAAGCATCCATTTAAACACTTAATTCCCATAAATCACTAATTGGAAACCAAGAAGAAATCATTGTTCAGAAAAACATCCCTTGGAAACATTTAGATTCATAGATTAAAAACTTAGAATAACTAGATAGACTTACAAAAACAATGAACATTTCTAGATTAGTGCATATAGCTTCTGTTTCAACACATTCACTTCATTTTCTAGCACATCCACAAAATATTTTAGCACATATGGTCAATTTTCTAGTGCATACAGGGTACAATTTTTTGCATCTGAGTGATTGTCCAACGCATCAAGTCTAGCTTTTAGCATGTCTAGACCACTTTCTAGCACATCTCAAAAACCTTCTAGTGCATTCACCAATAGAATACCTAGTTGAAATCACATACCTTGGGGCAATCTAGCACATCACTAAAATTTTTTGGTACATTTAGTCTATTTTCTAGCACATCTGAGTCATCCTTCAGTGCATTAAGTCCAACTTCTAGTGCATTCAATACATTCTCTAGCTCATGTGGTCTGTCTTTTAGCACATTGAGTCTATTTTTTGATGCATCTTGGGTGCATTCTAGAGCATTCAATTTTTTTTCTAGTGCATCATTGCAATATATTAGCATATCCATTCCTTTTTTAGCGCATCCAATAAATTCAAAACCAAAGAGCTAAATTCATTCTTTGTTTGTTAGTTTGAACAAGAAATAAGGATCTTTTGCAGAACTGAAACATTCCTTAGATACACCAAAGTCTTAAACTTGTTGAAAGTAACCTCTACAAGTGAACTTCTTCAAACTAAACCAAGATCTAACACCTTAAAGTGCCTAAACATCAAATCAAACCTCTTAATTGTTAAGCTAAGTTTCATCATCAAGATTTGTCATCCTTCTATCATGAAACAAAGTTGTATTTAATTAGATTAAACTTAGCCTCATCAATAGAATTTATCATTCTATTTGACTTATTTTTTATCCTTGGCACTCCTCTAAACAAAGATCAAAAGTTTAGTCAAATTATAACACTTGTATACATGTTCAAACAAGATCACAGAAGCAAAAACTCAAGCAAAAAGAACTTGAAACTCAAAATATTGAAATTCAAAACACCATGGCTAAAGCTGAAGAAAATCCTTTCCATAAAATCCACCAATATAAAGGTGAGGAAATAATTGAGGAAGACATGCAACATGCTCAACAAGATCCAAATTTGCATAAGTTCCTAGAAAATATTTTTGAAAGAGATGGGAAAAAATACTTCTTAATGTTGGCTAATCAAGGTATCAAACTTCCACATGACTTGATGTTAATCAATTGAAAGAACCTCCTAAAAAGACTAAAAATGATCCATCAAATGTAGATCCAATGGCTACCTTAACTCATCAAATGAAAAATCTCCAACAACAAATTCAAGACATGCAAAGGGGAACCTCAAAAAGATACTTGATACAAGACATCTGCCTATATCCTTTTGATCCAACTATCAACATGATTCCTTTTCCAAAACATTGTGAATTCCCAAAGTATGATAAATAGAATTGTAAAATAGATTCTATAGATCATGTAAGAGAATTTTGAACCATGAGTCTTGAATTTTCACATGAAGAAACTTACTTGATGAGATTGTTTCCACGCAGCCTAGGGGATCAATGCTTGGAATGGTTCTCCAAACTTGTAGCACCAATCAAAACCTTTGAAGAGTTGGTTAATAAATTTATCACCCAATACTCCTACAACATCTAACACGAGATAAAAATGAAAGACCTTTGCAATAAAAAATAGAAAAAGGGTGAATCATTCCTCATATTTTTGGAAAGGTGGAGAAAATTGCTTGCAAGATATTCTCGTCCCATACCTGAAAAAGGAAATGGAAATATTCATTGACAATATAAGTGATGAGATGAGCTACAGATTGGAATTACAATGCCCACCTAGCTTTGAGAAATTGATTGAAAATGGAATCAAAATTGAAGAAGCATTGGTCAAAAGAGGAGTCATAAAAATTTACAATGAAGGAAACAACTCAACAAGCTCCTCTAATAATTACAACAACAATGATAAACTAATTTTTTTACAAAGAAACAAGAATGTTGGTAACAATGATACTTCAGCTAAAACAAAAAATGAAAAACTAGTATTTAACTTGACAGCAACTACCACCAAGACCAACCAAAACAATAATCCAACCAACAATCAAAAAAAAAACCAAGATGCCAATCAAAACAACAATCGAAGCAATGCTGAATCTAGACCACTACCATATTGAACATCCTCAAATCAAAGAAGCTTCACACCTTTGGGATAGTCATTGGAATCAACATTAAAGGAACTTCTTGTAGCTAAGGTTATAACATTACTAGAAGTAATAGATTGGGAACCAAGAGTTAGACATTTGTGGTGGAATGATGCACATTATTGTGACTTCCACAGAAGAAAAAGGACACAAGGCAAATGATTGCATGTCACTGAAACATTTGATACAAGATTTGATTGATAACAAGACAATATTTATGGAAGGACCCCAAACAAATGCTAATCATGCAACATTCAAGAATCCTTTGCCAAACTACAAAAATGGGGAGTCCTCTTCATCAAATGCCAAGGGGGAAAATGTAAACTATGTTTATGATTCTACCATTCATTATGTTGAGGTAGTTAAACATCAAACCAAGGATATCCAAATTAAGGGCCAAAGAAACATTTTTACAGCCGAAAATCATCACCATGACATCAACATCAAATCACATCAAATCAATGACATCATACCAATCAGAGAACATCAAACCAAGGATATCAAAATCAAGGGCCAAAGAGACATTATTGCAGCTGAGAATTCAACTAATGACATCACAATTGAGCATGAATAAAGCATTGTCATAGTTAAAACTCATCTTCATGACAACACCAAATCACATCAAATTAATGACCTTGTACCAATAAATCTAATCACAAACATTGCTGCAAATGATAATCATATTAATGTCATTAAAATTAGAGAGAAACAAGACTGACCAACCAGTCAATGCAACCACAAGGGGGCAAGCCAAAGTAATATTGAAATGAGCTACATCTAAGACACTTGTTTCCTCTACAACACAATACAACATAGTTGATCAATTGCAGAAATACCAGCTCAAATATCCATATTGGAACTCCTCAAAATTTCACTAACTCACAAAGAAATCCTAGAAAAAGCTCTAGTGGCCACCACAATACCAAATGATCTAGAGGTTTGTCAATTTCAAGCTATGGTGGAACACTTGACCGCACCTCATTTCCTATTTTTTGAATATGATGATGTATTAATCAATCATCCACACAATTTTTCCCTTCACATTGAGGTTTTAATCCACAAACATTAGGTCAAACATGTTCTAATAGATGGTGAAGCTAGCCTAAATATCTGTACTTTGAAACTAATCTATGCACTTGGGTATTCTAAAAATTCCATTGATGCTAGAAGAAAAATAACAGTCAAATCCTATGATGATGAAGAGAGATATTCCCAAGGACTAATTGTGCTACCAATTCAAGTGGAACTGGTTGTATAAGATATAGTTTTCCAAGTGTTAGATAAGGAGTTGACATACAATATACTCTTGGGACATCCTTGGATTCATGAGATGCAAGCAGTGTCATCAACGCATCACCATTGTTTGAAATATCCTTTCAATGGGAAAGAAATCACCATTTCAACTAATTCCAACAACCCCCAATATTGCAACACAGTCAAAACAACCCAAAATACTTTTGTGCCACATAACAGGGAAGCTACAACTCCTAGTTCATCCAAAATAGAAAGAAAACTAAATTGCTTGTCAAAATGGGTTGAGAAAAAGGAACAATCAAAGGATAAGGGTATTAGTGATTCTACTCCATCAAGTAATGAAGGTCAATCAAATTCTTTGTCACACCATCCTAAGGAAAGGTTCAGTCAAAAGAAAAAGGTATCAGTAATTCTACTCCATCAAATTAGGAAATTCAACTTAATTCATTATCAAAATAGGTGGAAAAGATCCAGTTAAAAGACAAAGACATGGGGGAATACTCATTTGAGAAATCATTGTGTCTTTCATAGTCGTTATCTTCTCCTAAGTCGTATGGGAAGCCATCTATAGCAAGACAACGATCCTCACAACAAACCACACTTTTTGATGGTAAGTTTGTGAAAGCGGACACTCTAGTGGATGAATCAAAAGAAAATGATGTTTTAAATTTGTTATAGAAGGATGAAGAAGCATCACAAACTTCAAATTCAAATGTGAAAACAAAGCAATATGGAAAAGGGAAAATAATTTTAGAGAAGATGGGATATGATGGAAGGGGTCCTGTAGGAAAAAGAAAAGAAGGAATCATAGAACCAATTCATCCTATCATAACTAATGCCAAGGACAAAAATGGACTAGGATACAAAGAAGAATCAAAAGAAGAAACCAAGCAGAAAGTTGTTGAATGAACCCTCTAATTGAGAGATAGTTCTGAAATGGATTCCAATGAATATGAATGGGACTCTCTCTCTAAACAATCTTGTCATGAAAAAGAAATTTATGTGATACAAAGGTATGCACCAACACACATGGAGGGACAAAGCTTGAGTTATAGACCTCTTGAATTTGGATCACAACATATCAATGAATCAAATGAAGACAATCAAATTTTGAGTGAGATAGATACTTCGGAAGAGAGTAACATCATAGACCTCAATATTTCCATTGGAAACTTTGATGACGTTGCCATCATGAAACTTACCCCTTTTGACCTTAACCAATCTAATGACTCCTTGCCATTGGTACACCCTGAACTAATTGACTAGGACCAAACTAAGTTGCTTGGCATACCTGTCTTTCCAAATGATGATGCCATTGTGAACTTCCTTTGCTCTAATGATCCCAAAACATGTTCCACCAATGAATCTCATAATGAAGCTTTAGACAAGGGGAGTGCCAAATCTTCTAGCTGCAAAATGAATATAAAAAATAGATCTAATGGTGAAAATCATTTAATAGAAATATTAGATCAAGAAAAAGTAAAAATAAAGAGTGCATCTCAAGGTGAAAACCTCTCCAAGGCACCGAGTGATGGAATATTTCACACTCTTCCTAAGCACTATCATGAGAGATCTTCAGTTCTGATTGAGCTCACACAATCCATCAACATTGGTATAGCTGAAATAGTCAAGACCCTAAATCTAGCAGCCTCCATGACAGAGGAAGAAAAACCAAGCTTCACTAAGTTCTTGGAAGAGAGACAAGTAAACTTTGCTTGGTCCTATGTTGATATGCTAGGAATAGATCTAGATATTATCATGCATCATTTATCTCTACCACCTGGAGTGAAGCTAGTGAAACAAAAATTGAGAAAAATGCACTTGCACATTGCCCTCTTGGTGAAATCTAAATTGAAGAAGCTATTGGATGCAACATTTATCCATCCTATTGATTATGCTGAATGTATCTCCAACATTGTACCAATTTCAAAACTAGACCAAAACATCAAGATATGTATGGATTTTAGAGATCTTAAGAGGGCTTTCTCAAAAGATGATTTTCCTTTTTTGAACATTGACATCATTGTAGATTTGACAGTTGGTCATGAAATTTTATCACTCATGGATGGATTTTTTAGGTTCCAACCAAATCAAAATAGCACCAAAAGATCAAGAGAAAACTACTTTCAAATGCCTATGGGGTACTTTCTATTGGATCATCATGCCTTTCGGGTTGAAAAACGTTGGGGCTACTTATCAACGTGCAATGACCACTACCTTTCATGACATGATGCACACCTTTATGGAGGACTACATAGATGACTTGTTGGAAAAATCATTCACTAGAGAGGGACATCTACAAATCCTAGGAAAAATCTTCACTAGGTTGGAGAAATTCAATGTGAGATTAAACCCCAAGAAATGTGTATTTGGCATGACATCAGCTAAACTTTTGGGATATATTGTATTAGCAAAAGGAATTGAGGTGGATCCTGCAAAAGTCAAAGCCATCATGGAGATGCCTCCTCCCAAGAATATCAGCCAACTCAGATCTTTACAGGGATGATTCCAATCTATTAGGATGTTCATCACACAAGTGGTAGATAAAACTCATCCCTTTAATCACTTGCTACACAAGAATGTTTCTTTCAAATGGGATGAAAAATGTGAAGCAAATTTTAATAAAGTAAAGTAGTATCTGATGTCACCACCCATACCAGTACTACCAACTAAAGGAAAACCATTATTACTCTACATTGCAACAACAAAAGTATCTTTGGGTGCTCTACTGGCACAAGAATATTATGTGGGAAAATAAAGGGCTATTTATTACATCAACAGAACCTTGAATGACTATGAGATCAACTACACCTTTATTGAAAAATCTTGTGAGGTGGTAGTATTTGCTACTCAAAAACCAAGACACTACATCTTGACCCACACCATCAAAATCATAGCAAAAATTGATCCATTGAAGTATCTACTCAACAAAGCTACCCTGACAGGAAGACTAGCCAAGTGGGCAATGATACTGAGTGAGTTTGATATCTAGTATGTGGACAAGAAAGCAATCAAGGGCCAAGCCATAGTGAATCAACTAGTTGAAGCACCATTACAAGATGATCATCCCATGAGCATTGAATTTCTAGATGTGGATGTCCTTACAGTTTCAACCTAACAGTGGATGTTGTACTTTGATGGATCTTACATGCAACATGGATCAAGTGCAGGAATTCTATTTATCACGCCACAAAGAAACACCATTCCAAAGCCTTGTAGGTTAATGTTTCCTTGTACTAGCAACATAGTTGAGTATGAAGAATTGATCATTGGCATCAAGATAGTTGTCAAGAAGAAAATTAGAGAGTTACATGTCTATGGAGATTCTCAATTGATCATAAATTAGGTTAATGACAACTACAAGAAAAAATATGATAAATTGATGCCATATAAAAGAATGGTTGATGACTTTAAAAAGTACTTTGTGGAGATCAAATTTGAGCAGATTCCAAGAGGGGATAACAAAGCTACTAATGCTATGGTGACTATTGCCTCTCTCCTACAAATACTTGAAAAGTGACCTTGTTATGAGTTCATGGTGGAACAATTGCTTAACCCCGCCTATGATAACCCTAAATCTCAAGTCATATATCATCTTGTTGAGGCCAAAGCTTCTATAAATGGGAAGATCTACACCTACTTAAGAGACAATACCCTATCACCAGATTTATCCTAAAACTAGAAATGTAACTTTATTCAACAAATAGCTTGACATACCTTGATAGCTGATGTACTTTATTGCCGAGGTCTAGATGGTACTCTCCTTTAATGTCTAGAATGAAATGAAGCTGAAACCACTTTATGTGAGGTTCATGAAGGTATCTATGGAACACATTCAAGTGGACTAACTATCACTAAAAAACTCATATGTTTGGGTTATTACTGGCTGAATATGGAAAATGAGTCTTTTCGATTTGTCAAGAAGTGCCAAAAATTCCAAATTCATGGAAACTTGATACATGCACTAGTAGAAGAATAACAATTGTTTGCATCCACATGACCTTTCTAACGGTGGGGACTGGATCTTGTAGGTAAAATTCATCCACCTTCATCCAATGGACACAAGTTCATCATCACAACCATGAACTACTTTAGGGAATGGATTGAAGTTGTTCCCTTAAGTACCATCACTAGAAAATAAATTACATCCTTCATCCTGAATTACATCATTTGTCAATATGGTATTCCTCAGTCCATTGTTACTAACAACGATAGACCTTTCAAGAATCAGGATGTCCAAGAACTTTTTGAGAGGTTTCATATCCAACATCAATTTTCTACACCATACTACCCTCAGAGAAATGGCCAAGTAGAGGCCTCAAACAAAACCATTCTGAAAATATTGAAGAAAATTGCCAACAATGTTGGACATGATTGACACATTCAACTAAACCTTGCTCTATGGCCATACTAAACTAGCAACCACACCCTGATAGTAGCTACATCCTATGCTTTAGTACATGGATCATAGTCCATTTTACCTATTGAGGTTGAGCTACCATCACTCCACATGTCACTAACAGGAATTATTTTAGATGAAGATTATCAAGTGTCTAGGCTACAAGAGTTGGAATTGTTGGATGAGCATCGTCAGCAAGTAGTTGATCACCTAAAATCCTATCAGCAAAGGATGTCAAGGAGCCACAATCATAGAGTCAAACCAAGAACATTTCAAGTTGGTGACTTTTTCCTAAAAAAATCCCCATAACCAATAGGATAGAGAGAAGAAGGGGAAATTTGAACCAAACTGGCTAGGTCCCTTTGTTGTTGTATTAGTCTTTAGATCTAGAGCATATTAGTTTTCCACACTTGAAGGTGGTTTGTTTGAAGAACCCATCAACAACTTTCATCTCAAGAAGTTCTACACCTAATTCATCCAGTATATCAGAAAAAATCCTAAAAAATAACAAAACAATTAGAAAATATCCTAAAAAAATTGTTATCGTGATGAAAACCTGGCAAATAGGCTTCTTGGTGACAACAAAAAAATCAAAAAAGATCAAAAATGAAAAAAGGAAAAAAGATAAAAAAAGAGAAAATTAAAAAAAAAGTGAAAAAAAAAAAATCATATAATATGAAAAAGTGAAATAAAAAAAAGTAGTGAAAACCTAGCAATAGGTGTTATTCGTGATAGGTTAGATTTTCCATCTATTTGAGCATGTCGACCATTTGCTTTTTCCATTCACTTTCACATTCATTCTACCTATCATCGAAAAGCTTCATCTACATATCATGGCATCACGATCGTGTCTCACCCTAGATTGGGGGAAAAATCCTAAACTCGCTAGGGGAAAATAAACTTTGAGCTTAAACCAAGAAACAAACAACAATACAAAAAAGAAAAAAAGACAATGATCATAGTACAACTTAACATTGAACATTAATCACAACCATGAACACATCAACCATCCATATCCAAACAACTAAAATTAATCAAATCAAATCAAATTTAAATGGATGATGTTCCTCCTGAATCATAGCTTTATCACTTTGGCATGACTATTCAACTATTGTACTTTGGTTTTTTGTTATCATATCTTTGGAGCAACTCGATGATGTTCTAAACTAAAGGAGCTAGGAAGGAGTATGATTTTTTTTTGTCTATTGTCTGTGAGTTAATCATTACTACTATGTAAATTGTCATGAGACATGCTCTACAAAGTATCATTGATGCATTCTAAAATTTGCATAGGAAAATGATTAATTCTTGTCTGTTTACATGAGGAATTCTCAGGTCATCTTGGTTTAATTATATCTAGATGCTTGTGTTAATTTTCAATATCAAAAATCATGGAAGTAGTACTCAGGCCATCATGGTCTAATTATACCATCAATGTTTGTACTTACTTTCAACAATTTAAAGGCTCAATGATGATAAAAAGCATGACAAATCGACTATTATGATGACAAAATTTGCATATTAGATCTATATGATTAAATTAGATTGCTTTCACATTAGTTTTTCATCTATATTTATGAGTTTTCCAAGGCTGGAACAATTTCACAATGAGGTTATCTCTATTATTAATGGATTGAATACACTTGAAATTAAACACAAACATGTCATATAGTTGCATAATCATTTGCATATCATTCATCCATCCATGTATTACATCATAATAGTCACATCAGAAAACACAAAAAGAAGTGCATTGCATCTCACTTACATAATCAAAATCATTTCATATATTTGCATTAAGAAAGTGGTCTAATAAGAAGATTGAAAGACATATCTAGCAGAGTAAGATCTCCAAGAAGAAAAAGTTGTCGAGGAATGTGACCTGGTATAAAAGCATCATGCATAGGAGTATATACAATCATCATCTATATATCATCATATCATCATCTATATATCATCATATCATCATTGC
Source organism: Sequoia sempervirens (assembly GCA_007258455.2). Classification (NCBI taxonomy): domain Eukaryota; kingdom Viridiplantae; phylum Streptophyta; class Pinopsida; order Cupressales; family Cupressaceae; genus Sequoia; species Sequoia sempervirens. Next base: position 192,903 of record VDFB02332035.1, read on the forward strand.
ATCCATACATAATCATTATATGAGTGTACATAAGCATCACATATCATTTACATAATCAAATCCATCTCACATAGCATAAAAACATCATCCATAAAGCATATAGAATCATCATTCATACATTATCATATCATCATTGGATACATACATAATCACCATCTAAGCATCATATAAGCATAAGCATATTAACACATCATATAAGCATCACATAAGCATCACATAAGCATCATATAGTAGAAATCATAGGCATCCATCATATATCACATTTAGACATATGAATCGCTATTCATTGCCGCATATCATATAACCTCTAAATCATAATGTCAAGTGTACAATGATATCTAAAGGTGTAAAGAGATGCATCATCAAAAACAAAAATGGAAGTGTATCATAATGTCTCAACTAAATCATTGTATACATCATCAAATGTCTCAAATATATCTTAGATGATCATCATGGAGCTATGTGGTGCTCCCCCCTGATGGTATTGGCCCTATACCTCCCACACTACCTTATGGTCCTACCCCTAGATCTTTGCGAGGTGGTGGCCCTGTCACACCCCTATTGGTAGTCCTGGTGTGAGTGCAACTAGAAAATTGTACGTAACTCTCTTGGTGCTCTAGAGGAAACACCTCATGATACTTTAGTCTATAGAACTCAGCCTCCCTAGTAGTGTATCGTCCCTCTCAAAATTAGTTAGCTATACCTATTCCCTCTACAGCTCTTTGTAATCTCTCCACTATGCCCTCTACCTACTCAACCCACTACCTCAAGGTATCCCTCTCAGTTGTAAGAGTGGGAATCTATGCCTATGTCTAAGCCTAGGCCTGTGTTTGTGTCTGTAGCAAAGCCTGAACTTGTGCCAGCTGACCCTGCAATGTCTGCACCTAAACCTATAACTCAGCTATTTGTTTCTACTGTTGTTATGCTACAACTACCAATGATCACATCTTCTAAGGCACTCTAAAGTATCGCACATCTATCATGGGCCCTACACCACCCTCATCTCCTCCACCATCATCTCCTCAATCTTTGTCTCCCCCATCACCATCCCTATCACCTCCATCATCTCCATCCCCTTCTCCATCATCACTGCTCTCTACCTCCTTTTCCTCCTCATCTCCTTTGTCTCTCCTCTGCCTACATCCATGTATTGTCACCCTCTCCTTATCATCTAACAATGGCACTAGCTCATTTGGCACTAGCTCATTTGGACTAGATATCTGTGGGAATGGATGTAAGAGGAAATATTGTGCATACTCCTAAAATATCAAAGCCTCAATAATCTCTAGATGATAATCCCAGGTGATGGCTTGAAGACCCTAATACTCCTCAACTATTGCATCATATGATAACACAGGGCCCCATTCTGGCACATCAATCTATCATTGTGCATAATGAGCCACTCCTTGGGGCATGCCCTATACCTAACCATACTATCGCAGTACCCTCCTCAGCAAAATCTCAAAATAATAAATTGTGTCCTCCCAATTAGGTACATTGATGAGCACAAAAACAACATCTCGATATCATCCTTTGGCCATTGCTCAGAATATAAATAGGGCCACCATGTCACTGTCTCAAGATCATCTAATACTCTCCTCAATTAGTCCAGTTTTCCTAGCTTAGGCTGGACAACTAGACCTGTATATGTATGCACATATGGCCTCCCTACTGGCCGTTGTCTCTCTACCACTGTACGGGTGACAAATATATGCTCCCATGCCCATATCTATAATAATGTGACTCATTTTGACAAACTAGCCCCTCTCAAATAGACAACCTAGTGAAGATCATTGTATAAATGGGAAAGCATGCAGCATCCCCAAGCATATCTGGTACCCTGTGCAATCATACTCTCAAGTATCTAGCCCCATCCAATTGAAAGTACCTTTGACTTGTGGATGGGACTTAGAAATCCTCCAATGAAACCAACAAGCACACATGACAATGTAGTGTATGCGTCAACTATCTCTCGCTAGGGAATCTCATAACCACAAATACGATCATCCTCAAAAACTCTTTGAAGTGCATCAGTCCCACCCTACTCGACAAAATCCTCAAAATGTGGTAGAAATCCTCTGGTGTCACTTTCATCTCACCAATGGGCAAATGAAATGTGTTATGCTCACTGTGCCATCTCTCTGCTAGTGTGGTTGGAAGCCCCCTGTTAATCCGATCGTGGGGCATGTCAATCAATGAAGTCAATCCACATTAGTCAATCACATTTAGATCAGCCTAATCTAAATGCAGAATCAACTCCGAGGTCCTTGGAAAATACTCTTGAATCTGTAGGATTGACAAAGGCTCCTATCATCATAACATATGACAAGTTAGCAAATCAATCAATCAATATTAATCAACCTATCAATCTAATCAGCTCTGATGAGATTTTGATTGCATCTTGTGAGCATTTATCATTTATCCTCACCTATCATGAGGACAATCATCAATCTATCATTGATCCTCATCTATCATGAGGTTCCTATCTTGAAATCAATCATCATCTAATCTATCAACATCATTAAAGATCATCAAATAAAAAGTTGACATGATCAAACAATCATCAAAATCAAGGAATCTGATAAAAAAATTCATCAATCTGACCTAGATGCACTAAAACAATGACTCAGCGCTAAAAACATAGATGCACTAGAAAATTTCATGGATGCGCCAGAATAGAGTCCCTATGCAAAAAATCCCTCTATCAATGCACCAAATGACTGTATGCACCAAAATTTTGATTGAATGCACTAAATCATGCCCTAAATGTGTTATATTACTCCATGCACTACACCATCCCATCAATGCACTACTTCAAGCAATCAATGCACTAAATTCATCTATGCGCTAAAAATATAGCCCTATGTGCTAAACTACTAAATGTGCTAAAATAGTCTACCGATGTGCTACATTAGCGACCGAATGTGCTAAAACATAAAAAGAAGAATTTAACATGAAAAAAGGTGTGAAAAACGAAATTCAAAAATCACAAGGAGGTTTTCCAGGGTACATATCAAAGGTCCATACACTATCGGGTGGTTGTGATGTCACACGCACTCAAATCATTGTGTGTGGTAGGGAATCACCATCTTGCTCAAATTGCTCAATTGCTCAATCACTCTCCAATTTCAAAATCACCTTTTTTAACCTTTTAAAGGCTAATTAAGTGGGATTTTTATGGAGTTGATTTATTTTATTTTCCAAAGGGGCTCAATTCATCAATTTATCATCTAGCAAGTTCAACATAATTTTTTGGGAGATAAATCGTTTCTAGATCATAAAATTTTGAAATCATCATCAAATCATCGAAAAATCATCAAATTTTCAAAAATTCAAAAATTCCTAAAAATTCAAAAATTCATTGATTTATCTCCCAAGGGGGCGTATATCCATCATCACCTAAAAATTAGTGTCTGGGGCATTGAAATTTTTTTCTTGGCATCAACAAAAAAAAATTCTTTGAAGCAACGTGTAAACACATTACTTCAAAGAGGGGCAAAATGTATACACTTGAAATAAGTCAAAACAATTAATTAATTAAATACAAGTTATTTAATTAATGAACCCCTTTAATTTGTCTACTTATAAATAAATTATAAATTTATTTATATAGTTCACACTTTTCTAATTCTACCATCTTAAATCACATTCTTCTAAATTTAATTAAATAAATAAATGTCAATAGTTTGTTTTATTTAATTAATAATCTTCTCACTAAATTAAATTCCCAATTTGAATTTAGGCACATGTCTCCAACTTTTCCTCTTACCACCTCATCAAGTGTCACATGAATTTAAATATGTCTAATATTTAAATGGGAATTATCCTCAACCAATTCCAAAAAAAACTTTGGACACTTGGTTCTCTCCATCATTTCATTCTCCCTCACACTTGGCATGGTGTTCACAGTCAAGGGAACATCCTCCATGATTCCCTCTAACTTCTTATATCTCCATCGTTCACCTCTCCAGCGGAAATCTTAACCGTTGATTGCTGCCACATCACAAGATGCCTTGGAATTCCTATAAATACAACCTCTTGCTACAACATTTACAATCCCATCTTGAGCAAACTTACTTTGCAGAAATTATATGAGAGCATTTAGAGCAATTTTTAGTATTTAGCATTTGAGCATTGTAGAATCATTTAGTTTAAAATCATGGCTTAGTTTCATAGAAGCATTGTAGTTATCATTTTAGTTTTTATACAACATTTGTATCATAGTCTTTAGTATCATATCCATTGTCATATCACCATTATCATTTGCAGCATAATATCATAGCATCATTCAACATTATCATACAGCTTATTATCATGTAGGAGTTAGATTCTTGCATTTTACAACATTTCATTCCTCAGGCTGCCATTCTAACAGTCATAGTGCATACATAAATCTAAGAGCCAATATTATTTAATGAATCCATGAAGATAGGAAACAATGGAATAATTTTGGGAATTTTCTCTTGTTTTAATTTGATTCAATTCTCTAATGTAATATGTTTCATTGCTTGTGTGATCTTGTTCACTTTGCACATTTTACCTCACACAAATCTCATTGTAATTGTGGCTAATATCACCATTTTAAAATGAGTTAGTTGATTACAAAATATTAACCCAACAGTTTTTTGGCGATTCTACTAGGGAAACGAATACACAACCATAGCCTCATGCTTTTGGTTGAAGTATACCAGTTTCTTATTGTGTTTGGGCGGGTGCATGAAATTGGGTACCAATTTTCTAGCCACTTTTGAAAAAAAATTTACAAAACGCGCTTGCATTATTTTGTGTTAAAAAAAAAAAGAAAAAAGTGAAAATATTTGCCTTGGAATACCAACCCAAAGGCTTGGAGGGCATTCCCAACAAGGCTAGAGACATGTTTTTGCAAATTCTACAAATTTTCACATAATTGGGTCTGTGTTCACCATCAAGATTGCATCTAGTTCAATATCGACAAAATCAAAAGCATGGGTAATGTTAGGTTCTCTCTTAGCTATCCAACAATGTAATTTTTTTTACTTTTTGACAAAGTTCAGCCTTTCATCCATAATTTCTTTTGTTTGTATGTCTATTTTCTGCCAAAAAGAAATGTTTGGTGTTTTTTTTCTTATAAATTAACCGTTCATCAAAATTTCAAATAAATTACATTTTTAGAAACTAGACTCCATTCTACAATTTTTTTTAAAAAAAAAGGAAAAAAAATGAATTATTTTCAAAAATTTGTGGTGGGAGCATGGCCAAAATTCTGCTTTTCAGGAAGTGCCCACTTAGAAAATTAGTAAAAAATCAAATATTCATTAAAAAATTATTACAAAAATTATGCATCAACTAGATGTTGTTAGCTAACTTCTAACTGTAGCGATTTTAAAAATAATACAAAAAATTTCACCATGCTCAAGTCGTACAAGAGTTGCTATGTTATGTTTTTCTAACAAAAATAACACCAATTTGTGTACATCCCCCTTTTAAACCCCTTAATATCAACCATTTTCAAAATAAATTAGTAGTTTAGAAAGTAGACTCAGAGCACTTCGATCCTTGTTTTGGTTCCATCTCAAAATTTTGAGTGTAACTATCCTCAATTTCACATCCAAGGTCAACATTTCCTGATTTCAAAAAAAAAGTGGCCACTTAAGCCCCCTTTTTGGGAACCATCTTGGTGCACTTACCCGTTTGTAATTATTTCTTTTATTGTTGATCTACCTCTCTTGCCAAGTTTGCATTCTAGCATAAAGAAGCTATATATGTGTTCAAAGGGCTCAAGGGAATATTGATCTTATGTTTGAACATAACTTTGATCCTTTTCCTCCATGAACTAGATCACATCTTCAACGCACAAGGAGTTTTCCTCATACTAACATAAGGTCTCCTATTCCAAGTGAATCTTCTAGTGTTCAAAGAGAATTTTCTATATCACCAATTCAAAGGTTTATTATCCTTCAATTTAACCAAGAAATAATGGTTGCACAAGATTTTTCTCAAGGTCCTTGGGGTAATGCTGCTTTTGGTTTTTAATTTGATGCCACCTATACATGAACTTCCTCATTTCTCATGCAAGACAATTCCCAAGTTCTATGGAGATGGTAAACAACACCCTGATGAGCATATTGTTGCATTCTATATTGCATAAAAAGTTCTAAATGTAAAATATGAAGATGTATCAGTAATATTGTTTACTGAAACTCTCCAAGGGGTGGAAGTTGATTGGTTTTACAATATTTTAGCTAGAACTATTACAAATTGGGAAACTCTTCAAACCAAATTCAAAGAAAGATTTAAGCCTATTGAATATGCTCATGCCTTTTTTTCTCAACTCACATAGATGAAGAATGGACCACAAGAACCAATGCATGAGTTTGTGGCTAATTTTGACAAATTGAAAACCAAAATTTCAATTGTTGCTCAATCTACAACTAAAAATTTGAATTGTTTCTTCATAAATACACAGTTGCCCGAGGTAAGTTATCTTCTACATAGAATAGTCCTAACTACAATTGAAGTTGCTCAAGTGATGGCTACTAAGGTGGAGGATGATTTAATCCTCATTGTTAAAATAAGGAAAGATATGAATCATTATAGAAGACAATCCTCTCTGGACCAACCTTGTACAAGCATCACAAATACTATGGTGCAAAAATTTAGCAAATGAATTACTAGCTCTTAAGAAGTAGATTTCTCAAGGTTCATCTATTCCTTATTACAAAGACATTCCAAGGAGAACTTATCCAAATGCTTCAAATTATCCCAGCAATAATGTAAGGAACAAAAATAGGCTCCATGTCACAAGGAATACTTGCACTTGAAGTGCCACCTAAAAAAGCAATAGTGGGATATTATGAATCCGAACAAGAAGATCTTCTGCAATTGGAATATCTTTCAAAGGATGGTGTCAATATATTTCAAGAGGAGGAATTAGATGTGGTCGGGGACTCTAATATTGGGTTTTTGAACTATGAAGAAGGATTCGAGCAAGAAGAGGAAACACATGGTGAAGCTTATGTTGTCTTCACCCACTCACAAAATCAATTTGATCATCAACAAGGTGTTGGAACTCAAGAGAATGATCCCTCACGTTTGGTAGTCACAATTTCCAGGAGAGGGACTCCTTTTCCAATCCAACCAAAGGATACAATAGGAAGTAAACAAGTACCCCAAATCCTCCTACATCTTCTTTTGTACTTATAACCAATGTCATTTGCAAGCCCCAAAATGAAAATACCTCGTCTTCTTTAGTAAATCCTTATCAAGCCTTTAGCATCATAGACCATGAAAAGAAGACAAAAATTTAAATGTGAGAAGCTAAGAATCTTCAAGTCAACCCTAATCAATTTGATAGATATGCTAAGTTTGTCAAAGATAAAGGAATTCAATCGGGCCAAGATTCTTCCCAGAATACCCATGTTGTTTCCAAATTGAGGCCTCCATAAATTAACTTGGTTTCAACTCCCTCATCTATCTCTAGAAAAATAGATCCATTTTACATCTCCTTATTGGTTAATGGTTATAAATTAATTAGTTGTGTCATTGATTTGATTGTTTCTAATAATGTGATGCCTGCTAAAGTAGAAAATTCTTTGGGTTTGAACCTGACAAAGACCTTTGGCCATTATTTTTTAATGGAAAACAAGCAAGTTCCCCGAATAGGGAAAATTAAAGATGCACAATTTGTACTTGTTGTATTTCCTAACAAGAAGATTAAAATGACAGTCTTGGTAGTTTATGTCCCAACCTCATATGGGATATTGTTGGGATAAAACTTCTACAAAAATGTAGGGGTGAAATAAACATGGATTGGTCTGAGACAAAAATACTTGTCAAGGCTGTTATGCAGAAATTGCTTCCAAAAAAGGAAGCTAAGTTTTCTGTGATAAAATTTGATGATCCAAGATCTGAGATAATTTTTGATTCTTCTAGAATGGGTACTTATTTCTTTCAAACTAATGAATTTTTAGAGTCTTCGAATAACTATTCAAAAGAAGAGAAATTAACTCATGACTCATCCACTTCAAACGAAGAGATTTCCTTAGACGAAGGGACACCAGAATTTGAAACTATCAGCTTAGGGATCCAAATGATTTTTGGACCTTGGATTTTGATGGAAGTTGTTCTTCCATGGGATCTAGTACAAGGATAGTTTGCATATCCTAGAAAGGAAAGGTTTTTTCATTTTCATTCAAATTGCAATTCGATACTACTAAAAATATGGTGGAATATGAGGCCTTATTCTTAGGCATGAATGTTCCACATGAGAAAGGAATTAAAAATCTTCATGCTCAAGGTGATATCGAGTTAGTTGTTTGTCAGGTAAGAAAATTTTACCAAACAAAAATGAAAGATTAAATAATTATGATAATCTTATTTGGGATTACATTAAACAATTTGTTTCTTTTGGCATATTTGTGGTTCCAAGAGAATACAATGATAGGGTTGGTTCTTTGGTGGTGTCAACTACTATTCCTATTTCCTATTCCTATATTGATGATTTAAAAT
>VDFB02332036.1:0-21352 GCA_007258455.2 Sequoia sempervirens
TGATCATGAATTTTAGCATCATATTCATCTTTTACATCAAATTGAAATCCTTCATAGACACTTTGTTGTATGCTAGGACTAACTTCTTCTAAAATGTCAAAGAGAAAGGATATAGATTCAGGAGGATCTTCATTATGTTTTGTACGAGTGTTATCCTCATTAGATGGAAACAATTCCATGAGCAGTATCTATAAAGAATTCAAGTGCACATTCATATTGATTAACATCATGCTTCATGTTATTTGAACCCCTAAGTTCCCCTCAACATAAATCAAATAATCCTGCAATGTCAGTTACATAATATGAAGACTCATCAAATTGTTTCTCCTCATCATCATGCAACAATGTCACTTTAGGGCCAATGTACCTATCATCTACATTTCCCTCAATACAGTACTATAATCAGGATCATTGTCATGGTCAATGACATCTTCATCTTTAATTCTTCACCCTGTGAACAACTGTCACATTTAATTATCAACACATCTGAGTTACACCCTTGGTAATCATCAAACACATTTTTCTCATCCCCTTGTGGGAAAGAAACTTCATAAATACTTGTACCAGTGAATCTTTCATGTGATTGGATAACTGTTGAATTAGAGTTACCTTCCTCAAGGGTAGAGTCAAAAACCTTAGTGTTATCCTGATCTTCATTACTTGTCTGATTTATACCATATCCTTCATATTTGCAAGTAGCACTTGGCAAGAACTCATCAGCATTTTCAACAAAAAGTGGATTGTTTCGACACTAGTAGGGATCATCATTTACCACCTCACATACTGATAAGGGGTTCTTCCACACTATCATTGTTGTCACATACGCCCCTTCTTTCTCAACGTAAGGATCCCAATCCCTAGGGTCATCAGTGCATTCAAAGTCAGGGTAATCAATTAAGGAGCATAGAGAAAAAAAATTCAAAATCCTCTTCATGTTTAGCTGACATCTCCATATCTACTTCATATAAACAATCATGAGCAGCAAGGTCATAAACATTTTCATCAACATTTTTATCATATTCAGTCTTATGCTCAAGATCAACACACTGAACACACACATTTTTATCTTCAAATTCCTCATCACTCACATAGTTAACATGCTCCATTGATAGAAAATCTGAATTACATTCCAGGTATGCACCATCTTCAATTTTTTCCCTCACTTGTGGACAAGTGATATCATGAGCATTTATATCATTACATCCTTCATGTGAGGAATATGCTTATGAATCATCCTCAAAAGAGCAGTTACAATCCTCAAAGAAGCAATCAGAAAGCCCAACTTCATCATGACCTTCATCACAAGAAAATTCATCATTATATAGATCATGTTCAAAATTTTCAGAGTGAAAACTTAAGGCTACACTTTCAATATCATGATCACTAGTTTGTAATGAAACATCAACAACACATGCATTATTTTCACTGATCACAACATAACATGGAATATCACCTTGTATCTCTTTTACTTCTCCTCCATCTAGGATATCACAAGAAAATCATTCATGCATATTTACTTTGTTATCATCCAATGTATCTTTTTCTTGATCACTATTTTGTTGCTCATTATATGTGTTATTTGTGAGTTGATTACAATGTTCATCTTCTAACATATTATTTTTACTTGTTTGCATTCTTATCTGATTTTTCTCAATAGGATAGATGTTGTCTCCATTTTGAGAAACCACATTTTGTGCACAACCATACTTGGTTGATTCTACAATCTTTATCCAATTAGGTACTTGATCAAAACTATGGGGCTTCAATTACTTAGGTAGAGTGCTCAACCCAGATTTATAGATTTCACAAAATAAACCAATGCACACTAAATGCCTAGGTCTGAAACTTTTTGGGACTTCTATCAAAACATCCAAAAACCTACAAAATAGTTCATATGGCGACTCTCCCTTATGTCTCTTCATATCATACAATTATTGCACAAAATACTTTTGATCAATGTTTCTCAAATTTCATTGATGTTCAACTTGGAGCTCACTATGATCTGCACATTGTGATGATGGAGAAATTGGAACAATAGAATCCTTATCATCTTGGTACAAATTTCTACTAATTGATCCACCAGTTGTATTTGCATGAAATGTGCTAGGATGACTAACATTGGTAGTTGAATATCCCTTCATCATGGAGTACTTCAAATTGTTCTCAATATCCATGGCATTTTGATATGCCTAATGTAATGTTGCAGGCTCTTTATCCCTTAACAGGTAACTCATTTTTCTATCAGATGCACCAAGGTCCATGACCAAACATTCAACATAATTTGGTCTGATATTCTTAGGAATCTCTCTTATGATCTTTAAGAACCTAAGATTGAAATAGGGAACTAGCCCATCTTCTCCTTTCTCCATGCTCATGAACCTCTATCTTATTAAGACTAGAACAATCCTTTCACCAAACTATTCCATGAACATTGCTTTCAATTCATCCCATGAATGTATGGAGGATGCTAGAAAATAAGAGAACCAATCTAGCTAGCATCTCCTCTCAAGGACTGAACAAATAATTTCATGACAACATATTCAAAGTCCAATTCATAATCTCCCATGATATCAAAAAACTCTTGCAAATTTTTTCTTTCTGATTCAAACCTCGTTCCATTGAATTTTGGTATCTTATCCCTGATCTTAGGTGGTACAACATTTGGAAAACTACAAATATTACTAAAATTTATGGCTCTCTACCTTTCAGTACTAAAATTCTTTTGATGTGACAAAGGGTACTCATCATGTGTTATTAGATTCAATTCTATGTCTAGATGTACAACTTGACTAGGCATCTTGCACTACCTTTTACAAGCCTTGCTAGATTTATCAAGAGGAAATTCAAGTCCCCTTTTCAATTATGATCTTAAGCCTTTACAATAAAAAATCCTTTCTATTTTACTTAAGATCTTACAATATAACATGCTTCTTTATGATAATGTACTAATTTCAATTTACATTCAAAAGGCATGCTAATGTATCACTAGTATTCCCTCATCTAGTGCCAATCCACCTAATAGGGAATCATTCATATCATATATCTTGAAAATTCCAATAGACTACTTACAAATGTGATAATATTTTCTTCAAATTCATGAGAATACTTGGAATTTTAGAGCACCCATTCAACTTCGATTTTGAATCTTGCAGATCTAAAGCTGTGTTATACTCTTTATCCCACTCTTTGATTCAGATTCGCTACCCTCTTCACAAAGGATTAAACTTCAAATAAGATGAATTTTCTTCAAAATAAATCTCATTTTGGGTTTGGTTCAACAACAAAGCCACTTTTAGATCCTTTGAGCTTTGATGCAACTAAATCCTTCACCAAGTTCAACAATTATGTGATATCTAAACAAGATGTTTAAATTTATCACACCATTTGACTCTATAGTACAACAATCTACAACTGGAGAATGTCCCTAGCAGAGTCACCAAGATATCCCTAGGCTAGTGGCCAACATAACAAGTAAATAATTTTGAGGTCTTTACTCTTGCACTTTAGGTTATGTGGAACCAGGGAGGGTATTTCCTAATTGTGTTCACTCTAATTTGTTAAAATGGAGAACACTTCTTCACATATGGGTTCCTACTACAGGAAAATAAACAAGATTCACTAAGGATTTGGATGATCTTTGAGTAAATAATTGTCCATATGCTAGGAACAAGGATGTACCTCAAACTTACATTCTAGAATTGACATGATTTTCATAAGTATTATTCTTATTTTGAATCTATGGCTAGGAATATTACTAATTCATTTGATTGCATGAATTCTTGAAAAACAGGCCAATGCCTCATCAATCGGGTAAATGGAGTTAATTATGAAATACTCAGTAATACACAAATTATTTTATTTGGAAGTAAATGGACTATTTTTGTAATGCCTTGCAATGCAAAAACTCACAATATCCAAAACATGACTTCTTATCGAATCCTTTGCAAATTCTTACAAACCTGTGACTCCCCTTAAGCATTTAACTAACCCTTTGAGCTAAAGCAAAGAAATAGAGTCATACATTCAATTAAATCATTGATGACAAACAAAAAGATCCTTGATAATTTCATTTATAATTTGTAAAAGTGTACAAAGGAGAGTACATGCTTTAGAATTTAAATTTATTTCAATATTAGTCATTCATGTAGAATTATTTAAGACTATTACATATAAGGCCTATACCCGAGACGATTAACTAACAAATTCATCAAGCTTTCTGCATTACACTTGTTTTCTGCACTTAAATTCTACCTAGACTATTCTAGACTCAAAATTTTTACCCCTATAATGAGCCTTAAAATCCCTTTTATAGATGAAGGGAGCAACAAGCATAAGGCTCATTACAGTTACATTTTGAATAATCATTTCAAAATTAATTTCATTTCATTTGGGTCAATTCCAAAACTATTATATTTAATCATTAATTTACCACATGAAAGCAAAAAGGCAAAAAGAGTGCATGCAATTGGTCAGAGAAGCACACGCAAGCCTTCCAAAAGAGAAGTTAACAAAATTAGTACATTCACCAACACTAGGGAAGTCACCATTAGTACCAATGATGCAAACCAATGAACCAACCACATGAAGGTTGAATCACCATAAAATCCAAAACCAAACACCATCGAATAGGAGAACACAGGTGTTATCTGGACTTGTCAGTGGCTGAGTATACACCTTCACCTAGTTTCATGATAGAAATTGGAGTTTCAACAATTACCTCATCATCTGAATCATCATAAGGCACAAGGGAAATAGGAAAATGGCCAAAATCAAGGCCGACTCCTCCTTCCTCACTTGAAGAACTATTAGAAATCACAACAAGAGAAATGGGCTTCCCTGAACAAACCCTAAGATCCTTACTCAACCTCATTAATTCTTTCACAAACTCAACCAGCCCTTTTCCTTTAAAATTGACTAATTCTTCTAAAACAGTCCTATTTCTCAGAGTGTAAGTACTCTTGACATTAATTTTCTCAACCTTCTTTCGAACACTCCTCTTACCCTTTGGGATAGTTGATGTTTCTACCATAATGGGTTTTTCTTTAGGCACATATGCAAATGGTTCCTACATATTCAACCTCCTAGACTGTCGAATTAGTGTGGCAAGAGTACTTGGCTCACTCATTTTCCTATATTAAAACACTAACTAGATCCAATCGTGCAAGAAAAACACTAGTCACAACCTTTAGAGAATCTCCACTCACATAAATGAAAAATACAAGAGCCACAAACAAGACAACACATAGTACAATTGAGCTACAAGAACAATACCGCATGCATGCACACTTACAGACAAGGGGATATTATACTACCACCTCTATGCTACTTCATTCAATACTCAAAATTTTCTCCTCCAGCACTTGTAGCAATCATTTATGTACCTTGATAATTGTATATGATCAAACAAACTATAGGAAGCTCTTGTTAAATAGAGGAATTACATGTGAGTTGCATTTAATGGCCACCCTAGCTCACTCGAGCAAGCAAAATATCAATCGATTCGTGTTGGATCTCTATTGTCAATCATTCAGGATTTAAAACTTATTCAATGAGGCTCATTAAGGATCACCACTTTCTTTTATGCTCGTGCTTAGAAACAATGATGAGGTGCTTCAAAACTGCCATGTACCCATCAATATCCAAACTTCTTTATTCTCAACTTGCCCAATGTTGATCCTGATCATGAGAAGATCTTGGCCAAAAACCAAATCATATCACTCATTGCATTTCCAATTTTACTTTGCGACCTCATCAAGTGATGGCCAAGAAACCAACGATGAGATATCAACCATTGATTTTGATCATGGAAGGATCCTAGCTAGAGATTTAAATCCCATCGCTCATCGCTCATTCACTTTCACCAAGAAACCTTAACACATGATACACTGATCTCACATGATGGGGAGTAACTCAATCCATTGATGATCATGGGTTCACCTTTAAACTATGCAAAGCAACTGGCAATAGTGGTAAGGCTAGCAACAGGTTAAAAACTTAACCACATTGCTCATCAGGGGTCACCTTCCAATGGTGGCAATGTAACACATGATGGGCGATAGACCTAGGATGATAGGAAATATCATGTATCACTTATTGCAGGATGGACATGGGAAGCTTCAAAGGAACATGTGATGAGTGATGAACCACTAGCAATAGACTTAAGTGATGCTAAAAATTATGTGGGCATAAGTTGTTTTTAAAAGGGGGACCTAAAACCCTAAACCCTAAACCCTAGTAACAACAAAACCCTAGTAACAACAAGGAATAATCAATCACAGGCTTGACCATGGAACTAGTGGGACAATGAAATATTAGGGTTCCACCACACATGTCATCAAATTAGGGCATACTAATTTTTTAAACTTTATCATTTCTCAGGCCTAGGTTTTCATAGAATCAGACCTTCAAAGTGTTACACACCTATACATGTTCTCACATCTCAAAAACCTTGATTTGTAGTCTGGGGAACACATGCCCTTGATAAGTCAATTTGACTTCAAATTTATGTGTAAAACCCTACTTTGTGAGCTTCATTCATGTATTCGATTCTTATTTTTGGTAGTTTATCTTGAAACTTCCATATTATGTTGCGCATTGCAAATTTGGCCGTAATTCACCTAATTCGTTGCATTACCCATTGAAAAAGGGCATGCAAATATCTTTTCTTTTCAAAAGTTTTCTTTTGACATAGAAAAATATGGCTTAAAAAAAATGGGGTATTACCCTAAACTACATTCCATTTCAAAAGAGACAGAGCCCATCCTTTAGCCGACCAATGGTTTTCCTACCCATGAGAATATCTTGATACCTTTCTTAACATCACTTTACCCAATATTCATTCTTCAAGTAATCATGAAACTCATATTTGTCACTCTCCTAATATCTCTCCTAGTTGTGAGGATATCTTGGCACAAGAGGATTCAATTATTGATACCTTCCTTAACATCCCTTTACCTAATTTTAATTCTAAAATTGATCATGAAACTAATGTTTACCCACATTGGATCTCCCATTAATAAAGTATTGTTAAAGACTAGTCAACTCAAATGAAATTGTAAACCCATAATTGGTTATGTATCCTCACTTTCATGCTCCTCAACAATAAATTAACACTCCTCTCATTATTGGACCTCCTTCAAGTCAACCTAAACCTCCTGTCATTATTGTACCTCCTTCAACCAAACCAAAATATTAATGTAATATCCTAGACTTTGTAAAATAACCCACTAAAAATAATCACGAACATTAGATGTGTTGCAAAAACCACATTATCGTGCAATTACTCATACATATAACAATACAAATAACAAAAATCCAAAGAAAATGTAAACCTCCATTCCATTTCCTCAACCATATCTCCCCCACACCTAATCTCCCTCAACATAGTGGCAAAGAGGATGATCTTGTTGAGCAACATCATAATAATATATCCAAGATATCTCTTTGGTACATAATTCAAACTTCAACTACCTACGATGGTATACTCCAAGATTCTTTACAGACCTTATGTAAAACCAAATGATGTAGTAGCCTTGTTATGAATTGCTATAACAAAGGGGATCCCCTACTCCCAAGTCTTTAAGATAGAGAAGAGTCTATAGGGAGCAGATTGCCCTAGGTTACCTCAATGAAAAAGCTTAAGTGATGAGGTGAAAAATGAGGGAAAGACTAAACTATGTTTTAGGGTTTTTGGATAGAGGACTTTAAAAATCAAGTGAACAGATCTCAAAGGTCTCAAGAAATAGATAGAATCTTAGCTAGAGGATGAGAGTGCCAACCAAGGATGATAGTGCAATGCGTTGTCATCTCTATGGCTAACTGTTGTCTCATAGGGATAGAGAGAAAATTTGTGACTTGAAACACTTAAGACCTACTAGCAACCCAAATGCTAAAATCTAATAGTTTTAACAAGAATGAATGTTAAAAGTGCATAAAAATTAAATAAGTACAACAAGAATACTTGAAATGATGATTAAACCAACTATTGAGGTGAAATGATGGGTGAAAGAAAAGAAATGCAACTTATAGTAGGTCTAGCCTCCTACAAGCTCCTTATGAACAAGACCTACATACACAAAAATGAGAAAATGTTGGGGTTGATTTTTAGGGATTGCCTTATTCAAACCCTTGCTTTGGTGTTTCCACCTTAACAAATAGCTAGATAGACCACAATATAGAAATATAGATAAAGAAATAAATAAGATGAGACATAGAGAATGCAAAGACAACAATATGATAGTGTTGTGACATCAAAATTACACCCTATTGAGCATGAAGTTCAACATTCCAATGGCACAATGGAAATGACCTCAAGGTGTGAGACCTTTGTGTGTATGAGGTCGAATCTCTAGAGAAGGCCAGCTTCCTTTTTCAATCCTAGTGCAATGTGTTGATTCAACCCAACACATGAAATCCTACCACTAACAAGTCACAAGGAAAAGGGTAGAAGGAGAACATGAAAGGGAAGATGGAGGTGATACCCCAAGATGGAAAGGTTGTTTCTTCTTGACCAATAGTGCACAGTACATTGTTGAAGATGGGCAAGGGGAATTTCACAACTCTCTGTTTGGTTCACTTTCCGAGGCATGTACAAGAAGTTTAGAGTTTGACAAGGCATTGGAAGGAAAGATGGTTTCACAACCAACAACTGTAAAAAATTTAACACAACATAAATGCATGAAAAATACTAAAAAAAACTCAAATATGTAAGGTAGTAAACTTAATAAAACATAAAAGTGCTGAGAAGAGGAAAAATTGATCCATTTCATTGATGTAGAGGAAAAAATTCAATCTTTACAATAACAGGGATGCAAAGAATGCAAGTTTTCTAAAGAAAAACCCTAAAGGAGCTAGAGGAAGAACCAACCGTAAAAATTAATACATTTTTTTTCTTTATCTAGATCAGGAATAACTTAAAAGAACAAGTAAAACCCTAACCCTAACCAATGTTAGCAAAAATTCTATGTGTGCAAGATCTGAGCCATCTGTGAAAAATGCACCTAGGGCATAAATCCACCAAGAAGTCAAAAAAGAGAAATAAATGGGCATGGACACCCATAGAATCCACCTATAGGAGTCAGAGGATGTAGTTAATGCAATCCTTGAAGCTCAAGAATCAGATCTAGGCACTGGAAAGTGGTTGCACATTAAAAAATTTTCCCATGAGACACATCAAAATGCAAGAAGGTTGGGGTGTCAGGCCCAAAAAACCACCTCTACTAGCATTTGATTTAAATTGTCTAAACCCCCGAAAATGTTTTTTTTGAGCATTGGCAATTAGGCAGTCATAGGTCAAGAGTTAGGCCCAATTGTGCTTATGCTTTCATCAAACTTCATGCATCAAGCCATTAAAGATCGTGCATCGGGCCATCGGAGGTTAGGTGTTGGGCTGTCAGTTTACTGCGTTCTTGAGAAGAAGGGTGGAGCAAAGAATCATGAAGAAGAAAGGAGACATTGGGGTAAGAGGGAATCCTTACCTCTGAAAATTGGAGGTAAGGGGGAAACCTTATCCTTGAAGCCTAAAAATTAGACAATTAGTCAAATTTTTAAAAGAAGTCATCAATGAGACAAACAAATATTGGTGGGACCAAAGGAATGGTCCCTTCAACATTCTGAAGTTCATTGGGTGTATCATCATGGAAAAATAGGCCCCTATGGGCCAAAAATTCAAAAAATCGAAAGTTAGGAAACTTGACTAAAAATTTGAATAAGTTATCTATATTATTTCAAAATATGTAAGAATTCAATTGAATGTAGTTTCTAAACTACTAGGTTTATTTATTAAACAAAAGTCTATTTGGTGAAAATTTTGAAATTTCAATGTAGTAGTACTTAAATTACAGAAAAAAAATAAGTAGGTGTCTGTGTGACCACCCTAACCACAATAAAATGATAATATTTTTTATAAGATTTTAGAATAAGTAGAGGACTCATGTCCGATGTGATGCATATTTTTGTAATTTTTTCCTAAATAATTAATTATGAATTTTTATTACAACTTTTAAAAAATATAAAACTCAGATGTCTAACCACCTTAACTTGGTCAAAAATTCATTAAATTCAATTTTTTTAATCCCATAGCATGTTAAGCATAAAATGATCCATGTTTTGGATTAAAATGTGATATTGTTTGAAAGTTATAGATGTTTTTCAATCAGCCTATCAATCAACACTTTACTAATTCAAATAGAAAAATAAATAATAATTATATATTAAATTCAAAGTAAATCATAATTTATATTGGTGGAAAGCTGAGAATATCCTTTAAAACCCTTTCATTTCATCAATTTTGGGTGAAAAAAAGTCACCACATACCCTACAAATATCCATTATATTGCCACTTTTGGCCCATCATGATCCCCGCATTACACCCCATTGCTTGTCGGAAGGATACAAAGAAGGGTGGAAAAAGGGAAGAGGAGAACAGGAAGGGAAACCTCAAAGGAAACCAACCTTTAGAAATTAGAGGGAAGCCTTACCTCCTACCTCCAAGGTAAGAGGTAAGATGTAAGGGCAATGGTCGACAACCAAAGTCCAATAGAAGAAAGGGAAAAATGGAAGAGGGGAGAGGTAGTAAGGGGTAAAGGGTAAGGGTGAAGGCTGAAACTTGAAACACTTAGAGGAAAGATGGGAAAGGAGGAGCGATGGAGAAGGAATGAAGGAAGCGGGTAAGAGACAGTTCGAAAACCTGAAATTCTAGGACTTAGCAAAATTTAGGAAACTTCAAGAAGAAAACATGCAAGATGGCCCATGGGGGATCTCTTAGATCGGTTATCAATGATGGGATATAAAAGGGGGGCATGAAATGTCAATAGATAGATAATACAGTGAAATGAAAAAGTTACCCTCCCTACTACAAGCTTGGAGAATTCGAGAGGAAGAGCAAGAGCTTTGTAGACGTAAGATGATTATACAAGATTGTAGTTCCAAGAGCTTGAAACCTGCAAGAATAATAGTGTAGAGATAAATAATAGAGAGAATGAAGTGTTAAGAAGTGAGAATGAGAAAGAATGAGATTGAATGACAAGAAGGAATGAGAATGAGGAATAGAATGAAGAAAATGGTTAAATTGCATGCCAAAGAGCCATTCCTGAGTGTGCCTATGACTACAGAAGCATTACACTTCATGGACAGATGATAGTGTAATGTGCTAATAAACAAGGAATTAGGAATTTTTTTAGGATATTTATCTAACATGTAGAATTCTGCACGAAATGAAATTTTCCTAGAAAAACTTCCTCCACTGATAGAAAATGACAAGGAACAAATAGAAATAAAAGAAAGTAGGATGGAGGGATTTTGCATTATCGACTTATAAGGCTAAAGTAAGGGTGGTGTTATGGTAAATTGCATGAGGGTGCAATTTTATTCCATATATTTGTTCCCCACTTTAGCAAGCATATGTATCTAAGCATGTGTGAGATATAGTAGAAAGAGATTGAAGAGAATATATTGAAACTTGAGAGGAAACAGTCCTTCAATCCAGTATATGTGACGTGAAAGAGGCTCCACCAGAATGTGAAGAGGACATGGGTCTTCGATCCTACAAATCCAATTGCAATCTCACCATAAACATGCTAGTTGTAGATAAACATGTTAGACGAAAAAGTAAAAAATAATAGACATGATAAAAATTTCTCATAGAAAAGACAAGACAATTTGATCAGATAAAAGACAATGCCGATAGGTATGGATAGCATGGCTATTGTAAATTATATTTTAGGATAGTCATGTAGAAAATACAAGTCTAGTTATGTTTCCTCCAAGCTCAATGAGAGATATAAGACATTAAGACATCAATGAATCCTTTTGAAAATTTAGAATTTTTTTGAAAATTAAGCATATATGATAGCCCCCCCTTATAATGATGTGTGCTATGTAAAAGAGAACATGTCAATCTAAGGAGAAGAGAAAGACAAGAGATGATGTGGCACAAGATACATGGCTAGATGTATTCATGGAATGTTGTCATGCAAGGGACAACACATAGAAAGAAAAACATAACAAACCATAAAAGTGGAGAAAAAGAAATCAAGAGCACATGGGGATCTGATTATTCAGGGTAAAAACTATTCATATATCTAGGTAGATAAGTATAATATAATATATATGAACTATCATAATGCCCCAAATGTATCAAAACGTGAAGAAAAACACATGAAGATAAAGAAAAAACTAAAATCATGTCAACATGGAAGAGGCCTAAATGCCCCCATGCTTTGCATTGCCCCCGATGTGAAAATCCAAGATTTATAACATAGAGTAATGATGAAACAAATAGAATAAGTTCACAACAAAGTTTCTCTCTTGTATCTTAGCACCTACAAGGGTAGGAAGGGTCCTCTAGGTGAGAGCATAAAAATATATAGACAATTAGAGGGGAACAAAAACAATCACACAAATCTAATCTAAATATGTAGAAGAGGGTTCCACTCTAATTTGAATCCACCAGTAGGTTTTCCTACTCCCAATCTAGATCATCATAAGGGGAGGAAGGTTGATCCTATATGGGATGGATAACAAAAGAAACACCATCCAAATCACCTACAACAAGAGCTAAGGAATATTTCCCCTTGAGGTATTTGTCATCGAGATCTTGTGAGACTAAATTCATCGATCTTGCAAAGATTGAGGACAAAGTTTGGATATCCTCCAACAAATTGAACATGTATTTTTTAGGAGTAGTATGTGTCAACTAAGCAAAAGGAGGACAAGACACCCAAGAGTCACTGCCATCCTTATGAAGAGGAGTAGTGAAAAAACTCTGAGGATGTGGGGGTCGCCTCCATCACAAGGATGGTGTAAGCTAGAGTAGAAGAATACCCAAAAGGTGGAGACAACTTCTTTTGACCATCACTCGAAGTGAGTTCATCCTTTGACTTATGCTTCATCGAGGTATTTGGAATCCCCACAAATGAATCAAAAGAAGAAGAAGGATTTGGAGCCACATAGGACACCGCCTTTGTGTAAGACATGCCCATGAGCTACGAGAAAAGAGGAATATCCAAAAGAGAGGTAAGAAGGGGAAGCTCTACCAAAGGAGTGATGAACACTTGCATCCTTTTCGGGTGAGGTTAATTAGGATCCGCCAATGCAGTAGGAAGAAGGACTGAGGTAATGGGAACTAAGATAAAAAAAAGACAAGAGCCAAAGGAATTGAAATAGGAGGAGCAAACACATAAACAACAAGCTCCTCCCCGCTCTTTTGTAAAGTAGCTTTCTCCTTAGACAAATCCTTTCACTGATGCTTACACTCACACTCAAGATGATTACATCAGCTTTGGGCACTAGAAGACACAACTTGAGAAGAGGTTAGGTCCTCCTACTTTACCACAGAGGCTAAAACACATGCCCTAGGAGTAGGTGGGGAATAGGTTGAGGCCATAGAGGCTGAAACACATGAACAACCCCATAGAAACACTTCCCCTTGCCATATAGGGTGGGTCAGGGCACCATGGGTAAAACAAGAAGTTGAAAGACTAGAGGCTTCAACTTTTGCAACATGGAAACCTTTCCTTTTCTTATGCTAGGTAGAGTAGGAGGAACATAAAAGGCCACCAAAGGATGGGAAGAAGAAGCAGAAGATGCAAAAGGAGAAGAAACAAAAAAAGATGCAGAAGGCCCTAGGGAAAGAGAAAACTTTTCCTTCCCCTTTGGAGGGGAAAAAGGAAAAGCTTGCTTATGTACATGCAAGGAGGCTTTCAAAGAAACAACAAAAGGAGAGGGGGGGAAACCAACCTTTAGTTTCGAGCCCCTAGTCTTGTATTTAAAATATGCTCTATATAAAGATCTCCCTAGGAGGAAGGGTCAAACTAGGGTGGGCCAAAAGTGGTCAAGGGACATGCCTCCATGCAATACCAAAGGTTTGAATTTAGTATCCTAGATTGTATACACAGTATCTTCATGGAAAAACTTCAAAGATCTATGGGCTACTGAAGTGACTACATTTATGGAGACTAGCCATGGAATGGCTAGACTTTCTCTCAATAATTTAGTAATTTAGGAATCACAAAAAATGGACTTCTAAATCCTTAGTCCTACTAGACCAACAAATAAATAGTGCCCATATGCACAATAGAAAACCCATTATGTGTGTGAAGGGTAGCCTATGACTCATCATATTTCTCCTTATGTAATCTATTAATAAAAGGGGACTCCTTCATAATGACATTAACATGGCTTGAAGGATCAACCATAACACCCATTACAATGTTTCCATTGATGGAAGTGAGAACATATAGCAAAGAGAGATCCTTATTTAGAAGTAGATCATGTGAAGTGAATGTAATGTTAGGGATAACATTCACATGCTCTAAAGGAGGAATATGATTGAATGAGACTACATTCACATACTCAGATGGGGTGAAATTGGAAGACAATGAAGGAGTAACCAAGTTAGCAGAATGTGATGAGAATGGATCTATGTAGATCTGTGGGTGTGTGCACCAGTTTAGACACAAAAATTTCTCTTAAGATGCCACTTTTTTTTTCTAAAAATCAACAAAGTTTGATGTTCATGAGAAAATGAAGATAGTTACACTCAAAATTTAAAGATGCAACAATAACAAGAGTTGAAGTTCTCTAATTCTACTTTCTAAGCTACCAATTTATTTTGAAAATATTGAATATTATGGGTTTCAAAAGGTGGGGGCCCAAAGCAGACCTATTTTTATCAAAAAAATAAAGCATAACGCCTGTGGTCCCTCCCTTTTGTTAACTTTTTAGAATTTAAAAAATCTTAATGGTAAGAAATTAGCTAGCACCATGTATTTTATCCCCATTCTTTTAGCTAAATTTTTAATGAATATATAATATTTTATGAATTTTTGAAGTGGACACGTCCTGGAAAGCTAAAATTTGAGTGTGCTCCCCCCTAATTTTTTTGAAAACTAATCAAAAATAAAATATTTTTTCATTACATGTATAATGGAGTTTAGTTTATAAAAATTTAATTTGTTTCAAAATTCAATGAACAAATAAAAATCTATTTCAAAACTAGCACATGTTGGTTTTTGACAAAAATGAAGGCACTAACAAGAGAAGTTATGGATAAAAACCTTAACATAAAAAAAAATTAAAAATATATATTTAGAAAACTAAGAGAGAGCCTAACATCATCACAATTTTTTTGTAAACTTGCATTGAAAGATGTGCAAACTTGATGGTTAGCATGATAAAAAATATGTGAAATTTTGTTACCATTTTAGAAAATCATGTTTGTGGCATGAAATGGTTGTCCAAACCTTTGGGTTGGATGCCCAATGAAAAATCCAATTCATAGGCTTGGTATTTCCCAACGCAGCTAATTTGGATAGAGCCAAATTTGGCACTTTCCAAATGTAATGCAACATTTGGCGAGTGCTACATTTGGTGCTCTCCAAATTTGGCACTCGGAAAATGGTGATGTACTTATAAAAACACCATCTTTGCTACTTTCTATTTGTCTCTCACTACCCCAATTTGATAAGGCTTAAAGTTTACGGTTTATGATCGATGATGGATATTCAAGGGTTTACCTTTCAATCACTCTTTCACCTTCCCTCCTAACCAATACTTACCCTATTCTCTTTCAACCTCTGGGTGAACACAATGGTGGTTTACAATTTTGGCCAAACCGACACTAAAATAATTTTTAAACTAAATCTTCACTTTCGTGCACCTATAGTGGCTAAACTCGTGAGGAATTTGAAGATGATGCAACCAGAGTTTCATGACATATTGTCTTTAGATTCTAAACATATTTTTCAAAAATTTTGGGAATCAGATTGCACTTCTTTTTCCATCTCCCTTGAAATCTAGTTTTTTCATAAAACAACATTTTTAAAAAGTGACGCTCACCATATAATGCATAATTTTTTTTCCATGAAGGATAAAATTATAATTTTTTCAAATTTAGATTTGTAACTCTGCTATCTAGTGCTTCCACTTGTTAGATAGTTTTTTATTGAATATTTTTTTCTTAATCAAGTTTCAAAGTCAGTCAAACCAACACAACGTACATATGACCGTGAGATAACGCTGCGGTGAACTTTTTTGTATGTATTAAAACTCAATTTTATTTTTTTTATTGGATCAAAGACTCCAATATCTGGTGCACTCATATTTTTCAATTTTTTTTTTTACAATCTTCTATTTTTTCACATGTGTAGAATAGAGAGCTTCATTTTCAAAGGAAAACCTACATTCACAAGAAATAGAAAATAAATATAATAATAAAATTAAATTTATTTAAAATTATACTTTTTGGGAAGCTTATAATAAGAACTACATACTTACAAAAAATAAATTTTAAATGAATTCATTTGATCCCCCAAAAGGTAAATCAAAAGTGGTTTTTTATCAGCATTTTGATAGGTGTAAAGGAGACTCTGTTATAGGTATGGTTTAAAACTAGTGGGGGTCTATCCAAGGGGGTTTGATCTAAGGTAATTTGATCAAACCCTCTTCAATTGGAATGCTTTTTAAATAAAATGTTTTTAAGGATTAAATCATTATATTTCTGTAATATGTGATTTCGTAAAAATCAAAAATATCCCATATAAATTGTAACTAGGCTTTAGGATCAAATTCTCCTCTAGGTCTCTCCTCCCACCTCTATATACCATATTCCTTCCCTCATTAACCAAATTCCATCCTTTCCTCCCTACCTCTCTCTTCTTCTATCTCACTTTGTTACTATTTCTCACCCATTTCTCTCTTTTCTCTTGATCACTACATCTCCCTCCCATCCTCTCTCTCTCTCTCTCCCCCCATATCCATGTCTCTTCCTCCTTGTCTCACAAACCACCACTCTCCCCCTCTATTTTTCACCTCTTTCTTCTCTCTCTCTCCCCATCTCCAAGTCTCTTCAACCTTGTATCAATACCTACCTCTCTCCCCCCTCTATGTATCATCTCATTCTTCTTTCTCTCATCTTCCCTCCTCCTCCCCTTTCTAGGTCATCACCTCTTTATATCCTCCTCCCTATGTCTCACTCCCTCCATGTGTACCTCTTTCTCCATCTCTTATTACTCATCTACTGATACTTCCTTTCACTCTCCCTCTCTAGGCTCCCTCCCAATATCTCTCCCTATCTCCTCCCTCTATGTTGCCTTCTCATCCTTACTCCCCCATCTATATCGTATTGCCTCCCTACCTCTCTCTTCTTCTCTCACCTTCTATTATTATTTATTTCTCATCTACCACCTTTCTCTCAATGACTACCTCTTCCTCTCACCCTCTCTCTCTCTCTCTCTCCCTATCTCCATAACTCTCCATCCTTCCCTCTTTACTCCTCTACCTCTCCCTCCTTGTCTCATTACCCACCCCTTTCCC
Organism: Sequoia sempervirens; assembly: GCA_007258455.2. Classification (NCBI taxonomy): domain Eukaryota; kingdom Viridiplantae; phylum Streptophyta; class Pinopsida; order Cupressales; family Cupressaceae; genus Sequoia; species Sequoia sempervirens. Next base: position 17,314 of record VDFB02332036.1, read on the forward strand.
ACCTTCTCTATCTTTCCTTCCCTCCTTAGGGTTTAAGGGTTGAGGGTTTAGGGATTAGGGTTTAAGTATAGGGTTGAGGGATTAGGTATGAGGGTTCAAGGTTGAGGGTTTATGGGTTGAAGGTTGATGGATTAAGGTTTAAGGGTTGATGGTTGAAAATTGAGGGTTATAGGGTTGAGGGATTAAGGTTTAATGCTTGAGGGTTTAATGGTTGAGAGTTTAGGGATTGGGGTTTAAGGTATAGGGTTGAGGGATTAGGGTTGAGGGTTGAGGGTTGAGGGTTGAAGGAATATGGTTTAAGGGTTGTGGGTTTAGGTTTTAAGGTTTTAAGGGATGAGGGATGAGGGATTAGGGTTTAAGGGTTGAAATGGTCATTTTGGGTTAAAAACAAAAGTGGAACCTTTTTGTGTCACAAATTGGTGCACACACCCCTATAGCTAGCTATTTAGATTCACTATAGATTTATAGATACTTGGTAGTATACATCATACCATTAATGATATGACTCAAACAATGGCCAAATCTATGGAAAAGTTATTATTTTATCTTTCAAAATTGTTTGTAGGATTTTATTAAAAGATTATGATAATTTAGTAAATTATGTTCTATTTCATCCTAATGAATTTTTATTAGTGGGCATAGAAACCATATTTCTGAGAACCTTGTTATTTCTAGATTTGCTAGAGACTAACACACTTTTCTAGCCATCCCAATGGGAGTGGGAGGATGAATCCTCATACTAAGCAACTGTTTGCTAGTACTCTTGCATGGTAGCATATAGATGCATAAAGGGAAGATGTTTCATTAAAGGAAAATTATCTTGCAACTGATGCTACAATTTTTTGTTGAATACATTTTGTATATCAAAATCAAGTAAAGGATATGAAACTTGTGAGAACATGGCCTAATACCGAGCTATTAAATTAGTTACCTTCTCATGGGGTCCATGCTTGCACCAAACAAGATCATCAAATGTGATCTTCAACCCAATGTTGGCCTAGAATGAATAGAGGAATTGATTAACTAGCTAATCGAAAGAGAAAATGGAATTATTAGGGAAGGAGTAGTACCATTCCAAAGATACATTCTTAAGAGAACATAGGAATAGTTTTTCCAAGAGTGCATATTTATGGAAGAAATCAGTACACATGGTGTTAAAGGATGAGACATTTGTCTGTGGATCCTCACATCCACTATACTTTTCAAACTTCAAAATCTCCACCCCCTAAGGGATATGAGTGTTTAGAATAGTGATTAATATTGGACTTTGATGATAGAAAGGATAGAACATAGGCTGGGAGGATGAGCTGATCAAGTTCACCAGTTGATTTTACATACGTCTCATGTATTGTAAAAGAGCATTAATGACAAGATCAATAGATAATGTATGACCAACAGAACCACCAGCACCCACAATGAAAAAGTCCCTAGCACCAGGACCAACAAAGGCATCAACACTAGCACTGACACCAATAGAGGAACTAAAATTGACACTCTCGACCTTAGTTGTGGAGTAACTGAAACCTAAATTAACCTTATTTACTTTAATCATATGATCCTATTGAGGCATGGTGTTGTTTTTAGTAGATGGAACCATGTTATTCAGGCACACAAACACCTCAAGCATTGAGATTTCTAGTTGTCTTCCAATGATCTATGATCTGACATATTGGGTAGCACCAAAGGTAAAGGTGTAGGAGGGGACATGGCTCTCTAATTTTTTTGAAAGACCACAAAGAATGTCTAAGCCTGTTTGATCCTTAATTAACAAATTTCTTAAATTTTCAAAAATAGGATCCATTGGGGAAAAGCATCATCTGTTTCCAAAAACCCCACAAGCTCTTCAAGTCTCACTTCCAAGGAGTAAATATACTCTGTAGGGACCTTCAGAGAAACTTCATCTTTCAAGGAAGAGGTAGAGGTTGAGGGTGAGGTAGGAGGGATAGTAACATGATTTTTAGCTTCATTGATAGGAGGAAAATACCTAACCAAGAGTTGTATAGGGAACTGTTTGAAGTTTGGACCAAAACAGGTAGGACTAAACCTCCTAGATCTCCCATGTCTAAATTTTGATAGATCTTCTAACAACGTGAATGAAGGTAGTTGACTAGGTCATAAAGCTCATAAATAGCATCACAACAAACTATGAGCTATGCATCTTAGCAATTTTTTTTAAAAAAAAAAATTAAGGATGCAAAGAAAGGGAAGGTTTACGTCACATTCACCAATATGTAATAGAGGGGATCCAATACTCTTGAATCTCTAGGATAGGGAAGATTTTACAAGGAGTGGATGGCCCTAGGTTACCTCAATGATAAATCTTAAGTGATGAGGTGACAAATGAGGGAAAGACGAAACTATGTTTTTGGGTTTTCTAGATGGAGGACTTAAAAAATCAGGTGAACAAACCCTAGAGGTTTCAAGAAATAGACTAACAGACTCTCGACCAAAGGATAGAGAATAGACCAAGGGTGACAGCATGATGCACTAGAATATCTATGGCACATTGGCATCCCATATAGACAAAGAGCAGAATACATGACTTGAAACACTCGGGACTTGCTAACAACCCCAATGCTGAAATCTAATAGTTTTAACAAGAATTAACAAAATGTTAAAGTGCATAAAAAGTAAAGAAGTACACCAAGAATACTTGAAATGGTGACTACACTAGTAATGGGTGAAATGATGAGAAGAAGGAAAAGAAATGCAACTTATAGTAGGTCCAGCCTCTTGCAAGCTCCTCACAACCAAGACCTACACAAATGAAAATGAGAAAATGTTGGAGCTGCTTTTTTGGGCTTTCCTTAGTCAACCTCTCTTTTTTGTTTCCCTCCATGGACAACTAGATAAAATACAATATAGAAATATATATAAGGAAAGTAATAAGAGGAGACATAGATAATGCAAAGACAACAATATGCTAACTATAAGATAGATAAAGCAAGGAATGAAAAAGTTACACTCCCTACTACAAGCTTGGATAAACTAAGAGGAAGAGTGAGAGAAAGAGTGTAGTGCCAAGAGCTTAAAACCTACAAGGATAATGGTATAGAGAGAAAGATGGATGTAAGATGATCATGCAAGAGTGTAGTTCCAAGAGCTTCAAACCTACAAGAATAATGGTGCAAAGAGAAATAATGGAGAGAATGAAGTGCTAAGAAGTGATCAAGAGAAAGAACATGATTGAATGACAAGAATGAATGAGAATTAGGAATAGAATTCAAAAAAAATGGTAAAATTGTATACCAAAGAGCCATTCATGGGCATGATTGTGAATGCAAAGGCATTACATTTCGAGGGTAGGTGACAGTGTAACATCCCAATGAATCATGAATTAGGAATCTTGTTAGGATGTTTGTGTGGTGCATAGACATCAATGTGGCATGGAAGTATCCTAGAAAGATTCCTCCACTGATAGAAAATGACAAGGAACAAATGAAAATTAAGGCTTAGGATAACAACATTTTTCATTATCAATTTATAAGGCTAAAGTAAGGGTGGTGTAATGGGAAATTACACGAGGGTGCAATTTTATGCTATAAGAATTACCTCCTAAAATTCAAAAGAAACATGATGCTCTAATGAAATTTTTTGTCATTAATAAAACTAGGGTCAGATGTACTCTCATTAATAATAGATCAAGTGTTAATGTTTTTAGCATTAATCTTTTATATATAGTTTTGGTTTTGATGGATCTCTCCTTAAACCCAATTCTCTTTCTATTTGATGTTTTGATAATGTTTGCAGGAAACCATCAAGAGCAATAACATTACCAATTATGGTAGGGCCAATGGTTTTACGTACCATTATCAATGTCATGCCATATTATCTCTCATATAGTCTTCTTCGTGGTAAACTATAGATTCATGCCATGAAGATGTTGGAAGAATGAAGAAAAATGGCCTACTATACAATTTTGTGTTGTCATTGATGTCACCATGTTATTCAAGTTGTGATTGCAATACTAAGTTAGTGCTTGATCTAGTATTTTAGTCTAGTATTTGAACTAGTATACAAGCTACTCCCTCTGGTATTT
>VDFB02332037.1:0-27980 GCA_007258455.2 Sequoia sempervirens
AAAATCATCTCGAGTTCTTCCATTTTACTCTGCCTGAAGGTTTTGTGTGACAGGCCACAAGCTCCCTCTTTACCATTTGGGTATCCCATTTTTGCAAGCTTAGGGTTTCATGTAATAATGACCATTATTGACATAGTCACCTTAATCATGCAAGATTATAACATGAATGAGATTCCACAAAATGCTTAGTTGAATTTTCCATTCTTGTTCGACCTCTATTCCCTTGAAAAGAGTTTTTGTAAAACTCATCAGGCTATGGCTTGCTATTGTATGATTTTGGGGCTTAACTCTTGTTGGCCGAGCCTACTTTGAAAATCTCTAGGTTTTCATTTATTCTTACTCTAATTTCCCCTTCATCATGTAATCTGCCCTTGCTGATGTTTTTCCTGACTCCCCTTCTCATTTGTGATAGTCAACCCTCATTTATCTACAAAATCAATCATTTTCAAGATAGCTCTTTCTCATATTTAACACAAGCAACTCACTGGTTCTTGGTATTTCTTTTGAGGGTTTGAAACCCAAAAAAAATTCTACTCTCTTTACCCTTACAAGTGATTTTCCTTTTGGTTATTGGCGAACAAGAAAATAAATATAGCCATCTATCATTTATAAGATTCTCTTCTTCATGCTTTGATATGCTCATACAAAGGAAATATATTTAAGAGGTTTAACCTTATTCCACTCCTAGCTAGTAAGCTTCTATACTATTCTCTTTTCATTGATTTGACTGTCATGCACTTACAACTTCCTCTCACTGGACCAATGAGTGTTCTTTTTTCCATTGTTGTAAGCTTTGCCACCTCTGAATCAAAAAGTGCAAACTCCCAATAATGCTTCAGATAGTTCATTAGACGACTGTCAAACTCCATGATGATTTTATTTGTAGAATCTATCATAGAATCAACTACATGACTGTATCCTCATTTTCAATTCTTGTGACTGTTATGATGCTTGGGGCTACTTACTTTCACAGTGACTTTTCTTGTATCATTTCAAGGTCATTGCATTTTCCTTTAAAAAACTTCTTGTGACAAACTAGATTTAGATGAATTTATTCACAAACTATAACATGAACTACAATCTTAACCAAAACCTTTGCAACTAAGGTGACATATTTCAATGCATAGACATCAACCATCATAATGTAGCTCTTAGGATTGAACTTTCTAAATTTTGACCATGATAGCCAATGTTGTTTGTTGCTTTCCCTCTAAACTATATTATAGGATTCATGATGATTATGGCTTTCTTTTTCAACCCAACGTGAACTGTGGATTTATCATTTCAAAGGTTATTGTCTCCTTCACCAATTTTTTTGTCATTTTTCATGTCTTTTTATGCTCTATGACTGATTTCCTCAATTGTTAATCATTGTTCTTAGCAACACTGCCAAAGTTTAACTAAAATCATGGAAAGTTTCAACCTGCACCCCAAGTCTCTGTAAATGAGACTTTGTAATAGCAACACAAACAACTCTTCCATCTACAACAATATCCCTCCTTTGATATTCTGCATTACAAGACTATATGACAACCCTTTAAGGGTATTTTGTGACTATCCTTCAATCATTACCTTTGTTCTTGTATTTGTTCTCCAATTAACTCTTGCGAAGGCCTTTGTTTCTCTATAGCAAACAATGATGCCTCTATCATAATCTTTGAATTTTCTGTCTTCACTATTTTGCTAATTGTAGCTATGCATTATTATTTGCATTACATGCCATGACCATCCTCGAAGGAAATTTATGACATAAAAGCTGTCATGACTTTGCTGCTCTCTTGATGCAATTGTTCCTTTTGAAGATAGTGACAAATGTAGTATTTGATGTCTTTGTCTACATCCCAAACAACCTATGAAAAGCTCAATACTCGGGTTACCAGGAATTATCATGAAGGTGTTGTCCTTATCAATAAAACATTGTTCCTCTATTTCTCAATGTATAGTTCACTGCTTTATACAATGATAATTCACAATGCATATTAGTTATTCATTTGCACCAATGTGCTTTTCCTTCTCATGCATTGCTTTTTGAGACAAAAAATACATTGTGGCCTTAACCATGCATTCTCTTGCTCACCTTGTGCTGCTCCATGTAACTCACGATAGCTCCTAATAGGACTTGATAGCTCCTCTGCCATTGTGCCTCTCCATAATTGAACTTGATGCATTTGTGCTTCAGTATTCATATTTCTCATGTCAAAGGCATCAAATTCTACACCATTTGATTTATGTTCCATGTTTGTTTTATTGGGTTCCATGTGCCAATTCTATTGTGTATTTTCACCATTATGATAGAAATCATCTGTTTCTTGGGAAGAGACAATCTGTTTTCCTCCTTGAATGCATGTTGTCCTTGTGCTTGTATCCCACCATCCATTCAAAACTACTGTCATACTTTATCAACAAACCTTTTCTCACTAGAGTAATGTGTTAATTTTGAAGTATTGCAAACTCAAGTAAAATGGGTTCATTAATAAGATTGAAAGACATATCTAGTAGATTAAGATTTCCAAGAAGAAATGATTGCTCATTTGATCAACATGATGGAAGCCTACTATTTGGTTCATTGTGAAATGATGAAGAATAATATTTCTTGATAATTCATATAGTTTTTGTTGCATCTTTTGAATTTGATAATGAATGTTGATCAAATGGCATGACTCCATATTGATTTAATACATTAAGAATTGGTTTATCATCAATTTGATCAAGTTGCTAATTTTGCTTACATTCCTACCACTCTTAAAACACAAGAGGGTAGCATGCTGGGCTCAACCCTTGTTGGAGCCACATTTTACCCCACATGTTATAACTAGATGAAACAAAACAGTAACAAAGATTTAACCTATACCTGTACAATGAGCAAACATGTTAGATAAGCAAAGCATATGATAGATGTGTTTGATAACTCTCTTGTTTTCTTGGACATCTATGGTATGTAATCTATTTTAATGCACATAAGGATCAAATTATATGTTTATAGATGTATGCACACATTTTGATTGGTGATCCCTCATTGCTCTAATAGCAATTTCTCACACAAATTCAGGGAACCTAGGAGCAACAAGGAGAGCATCAAATGGAAGCAAGAAAAGCAGGAGAGACTAAAAATGATGTAGGACAAAGCAACTGGGATTCGTCATTCAGGAAATGACGGGTCCCCTTTCTCTTTATGTGTATTCTTGCTCTTTGTGTCTATAAATGTATAATTTTTTCTTTATGTGCATTAAAATAGTCATTCCCTCGGCTTGCGAGGGACACTATACACTTATCATTATCAATAAAGACTACATTTTTGGAAATATTGTGCACTTTTTCCTATGTTATATGCATCTTCATAAGGAAATATAGTATTGTAGTCTTCTGATATATCTTTATGTACATGAATGTGACATAACAAAGTTAAAATGTACCTTCTTTTCACTTATAAAATATAAACAACACTACCTATTTGGGCTAGTAGCAAAAATAGGTAACACTAACTAAAATTGTTGATGGCCAACTGAGAAGGAATCTGCTACCCCAAGATGTCTCTCTCATGGTTCATGAATAAATGGCTCTATATGTAGGAGGCACTACATCTTGTACCTCATCAAACTGATGTGCTACTTGATCAAGTAGGTATCTCTCAACCATGTGATGCTCACATCTAAGCATATACCTAGTCTTCCGATCAAATAACAACTGGTCCTAATCATCACACCATAAATAAGCCTGGATTTAGGGTCTCCACCTGAATACTATCATGTCATCTATGAAACACCTCTAATATGCAATGCCCACAGTGCTTGTGTGCTGGAGGGTAGTAATGGCTCCATAACGATATAATACAAGTTGATCTACATCTATGTCCACTAATGTGATTATAGGTTTGAGCACAACAATGTGATCCCAAGCCCAAATATGCAACAATGTGACACCGACTAATAGACTCCGCCCTCACATGTAGACAACTTGGTGCATATCTTGGTATAAGTGAGAATGACAAGGCCCCAAGTGTAGAGAGTCATCTAGTGTACCATACCCTTCCACGCTAGTCCCCAACCAAAGCTGAAACCTTTGCCTCATCTATTTGGTACAAGCACTCCATAAATCAAGGCTCTTATCACTAGTGTCAAATCAGGTACCTATCCCTTGTACTATCGTAGGTTGATCTGGTGGCTATCTACCCAAAGGGTATCTATGCCAAGAATGTTATAGATAGCATCCATCTTGACATTGATATCATAGATGATTTGCTCCCCATGTATTAACACTCACAAGATGCACCACACATCCTCCAGATTAATGGTCACCTCACCAGTGTGAAGATGGAACAAAGAGGTCTCACTATGCTAGTGCTGAACTAATATAGTCATCATGGAAATATGTGTCCTAATCTCTGACATATGTGCTATAAATCCCAATTCGATTTCACCAAGAAAGCTCTTGTCATCACCAAAATGATGAATGCGAGATAGAATGCTAGGTCTATGGTCCTAAAACATGAGCAGTTGAATGGTCTCCTGAATGCATAAAGCAAACAACATCAAAATTTCTAAAGAATGATAAAATTTTAAGTCTAAAACACTAAATCTGCAATTTCATGTCTATTTTACAATTATGTCAATCTAGTAATTTGTAATTGTGTCACTATACTCAAATGTGTAGTGATATTCAATTGCACCGGTGAAACCAAATAACCTACTATGATCCTATTTTGCATGTGCATCTCTATTCTTGCATTGCTAAAGCAAAAAACCCTATTGCGTGCCTATTTTACAATCGTGTAGCTATCCTACAATTGTATTCCTAAGCTAAATTGACAATAGCATTACATTCTTACAAATGCATCGTAGCACTACAATTCTGTCGCCAACCATGAGAAAGGTGACACAATTGTATGACCTATTTAAACTCAAAATTAAAGCATAAAAAATGTAGAAATGAAAAAAAATTGAAGTGCGTATCGGGGATCCTACATCAGCGGGCTGCTGGAACTCTCGAACCCTATCTATGAGGTGTTGGGGAAGTGTGGGATCAACCATTGTGTCAGTATGTTAGAGAAAAATGTTAGGAAATCTCTAAATCAACTTGTGCAAATGAATTGAAGGTGACCCCTAAGCTCCTATTTAAGCTTAAAAATTAGGGTTTTTTACCTAATTGAAGGGGGAAAATTGGATTTTTAATCTTTTCAATACAATTTTTGAGATATGTAGCCTATTTTGAGGCATTTTGTTAGTGTCTTGAGCCTATTTTCACATCCTAGAGCTTATTTTCTGCAGTTGAACCTATGTTGAATCTTTGTTGTGATTTCAACCTAAAAATCAAAATTTTTGCTCGATCTCTTAAAGGGGCAATATATGAGCATAAATTCCTTCCGCTAGGGCAATAATGGGGCATCTAAAAAAAATTATGGATTTTATAAAATTTTGATCTGAGCAGAAACATTGATATGAAAAGTGTTAGTCTTTTAACCAATGTAACATGTACCTCGCTTCAAAGAGGGGAAAAATGTAAACACTTAAAAATTGTCATGATCGATATTGCACATTTGAATTTGATTATTAACACCATTTTCATCCTAATTCACCTCTTTTCAACCATTTAATTAAATAATCTTAATTGTTTAATTAAATTCATCATTTTCTTCTATTAATCAAATAATCAACATTATTAGGTTAATTCATCTCTTCCATACTAATTTCCATCTTGTTTAATTAAATATTGTAAATTGTTTAATTAAATTCCCTAGGTCCTCTCATTTGATTAAATAATATGAGTATTTAATTAAATTTCATTGGTTCCCCTTCTTAGTTAAATGAGACAACTGTTTAATTAAATCCCCAAATTCATCCATCATGCACAATTAAATAATATTTTAATTATTTAATTAACTAATTTCTTTCATCCCTTTAATTTTCTCCCACTTGTAAAGGTATATTCCCATGGAATATTCCTCCATTTCCATTCCCTCTTAAATGGAAATATCTTGCACATTCCTCCTAAATTTTAGGATTTGAGTTTCTTCAAATTAATTTGAGCCATTGATTAAATTCATCAATCCTTGTCAACTCTCAATCTCCCCCATGGATTGAATTCTTGATCCATGCCAATTCCTCTCCTCAATTTGCATCCATTGATTAATAAAATTGATCTTGGCCATTGATTCAATCATTTTCCCTATAAATAGACTCCATTTCTTGAGCAAAGGATTGACATTCATTGAGAGCATCAACATTATGGCCATTTTTAAAGCATTCTTCATGAGCATTTCATCCATTTTCATCCATTTTAGCTAATCTTGCATCCATTTTCAAGCTTGTTTCAACCAAAGGATTGGGAAAGGGCTAACATTTCACATCAATTTAGCACCAATCCCCCAATGGGATGAGGTTTTATGTGTTAATTTGGTTTCCATTATGTATTTCTGGTTTATTTCATGTTTATTGGCTTCTTAAATTAATATTTTCAAGAATTTCATTGGGAGCATGGCTTAATTATTTAAATATTGGTTTAATTCTTGTAATTCAATCATGTTTAGCTTATGTTATTATTATGCTCACAAATTGTAACAATAATCCTATATCAAACCCCGACCCTATTCCATGACCCTTACCCAAATCCTAACCCTAACCTGAACACTAACCATAACCCTTATTCCAACCCCAACCCTAACCATAAACCTAATACTATTCCCTAATCTCAACCCTAACACCAACCTCAACCCTTAATCTAACCCTAACCCTAACTCTACAATATTTTTTACCTTGAGTATAGTTGATTTATACTGGGCATATTTGTATGCATTAATTCTTGGGACATCACCAAGCACTCCATGAGAAGAACAAATTTGGTGGAAAAAAATGTGAATAAATACCCTCATATTTTTGCACAATACATGCATTTATGCCACTCATTTTCTAGAAAAAAGATGCTTCAAAATGGTATGAATATGAAAGACTTTTGGTGTAGGTATGAGTGGAAACATAGGGGATCAACACATGTTCATGGATTCATATGGATGCATGGTGCACCAAACATAGACTAAAGGTCACATAATCTACTGAGAAGGGGGGTGAATCAATAGATCAAATCTATTTAAAATTCTTAACTCTACCACAACTATTAGAATATATTATTCATCATAGCAAACCCCACATAATCATTTAAGGCATTAAAAGCATAAAGCACACAAGTGAACACCAGATATATGTGGAAACCCAAGATGGGAAAAACCATGGTGAGAATAGTTGCTTAGATCTATTATCCAAATCCAACCTCATAATGAAGAAAATATACAAGTGAATTTTACACACTGAAGTAGGAACCAACCTACCAGAGACACTAGTCCCCTATTGTGCTTGTAGGCACTAACCTACTAGAGTCACCAATCCCTAATTGAAACAATATAGTGGTTAAAACACCAATCCTACTAGATTACAATGATAATGCTCATGGATCTTCTATGAAACTCAACATGTTCCAAAGTCATAACTGACACCCTTCCTAACTACATATGATCTTCTGATACTGGTGCACACACTAAAAATACAACTCTTCCTTTTATCTTCATCACCTTCTCTTTAATTTGCACTAGTGACCAACTCTTCTTCACATGGGTGTAATTCCAATTCATGCAATCACATTCATTCACACTTACAATACATTTGAACATTTAAAATACATACATGATATTACATTAACACTCTTCTATGTCAACCAAGGATCCACAAATAGCCAGGATGACATAAGGTGGACCTCAAATCAATTTACATGAAACGTGTAATAGGTCAATCCAAAAACAAATTTTCTTACCATCAAAATAACATGATACCATGTGCTACCACAAGAACCTTAAGCAAGTCCTATCTTAACACCACATGCAAGATTTCAATTTTGCATGCTACTAGCCATTACCACACATACCTTGAACTTCAATTGGTTGATAGAAATACACAAGGAACCTTCTATCACTTCAATATTTTTGCATGCTAAACTTATCCTCTAGAAACTCTAGAATATGATAGAACTAGTGTAGGCATACTCTCGTTTGAAACCATAAAGAAAAAATGCATTTCTAAAAGAAATGTGGACCATAATTACATTGCTAGAGAATTCTCTCTACCTTGTGAACTAAACTAAAAATTTTTGGTATAGAATTTCAGAACACCACTATCATAGTGAATAGATGCAAGCATGATATTGCAAGAATACAATAGTCATACAAACACTCCTTAGAAGTAATAATATATATTTCTTGATTTTGCATCCTGAAAATAAAATTACCAACATAGATCATATTGAACTCCTAACAACCTTTGACATCAATGAAAACCCATTTTCAACAATCTCCCCCTTTGTCATTGTATGGTAAACAATAAAATGCTGGGCCACCAAACAATCCAGCTACGCATGAAGATATTTCTCCCCCTTAGATTGCTTTCTACCCCTTAGAAGATGTATCATTTTGTGTTCCATTTCTCCCCCTTTGACATCAATGGTAAAGGTCAACACTTATATTTCTTCCTAATTTATCCTCCTTTTTATATTTTTGGTACTCTACACAATCTAAAAACTTGTTTTTGAGATAGACTCCCCCTAAGTCCATTCTTCACTACTACTGAAAATATACCACAAGACCACCCATCCTTCTTGCGGTAAGGAGAATAGGATCCCCCTCAACCTATGCTTCATCTTGATTCAAGAGGATGGAGAAACAACTCCAAACTTTTGTTGAAGAAACTCAAATGTCTCCTTAGGAAGTGGCTTTGGGAATATATTTGCTACTTGATCCTTTGTCTCAACATACTCCAACTTTACTTCCTTTTCAACAACCTTCTCCCTTAGAAAATGATACTTGATCGCAATGTTTTTTTTTCCTTGAGTGCATCATTGGATTTTTTGAGATATTTATGGCATTGGTGTTATCACAAAGAATAGAGATAGGTTCATCAAACTCAATATCCATCTCCATCAAATTCTACTTCATCCATAATATTTGAGTGCAACATGATGCTACAACAATATATTTTGCTTCTATTGTAGATAAAGAAATTGAGTCGTGTTTATTACTATACCAAGACACCAAACTGTCACCAAGAAATAATGTTTTGTCACTTGTGCTATTTTTGTCATCTATGCATCCTACCCAATCTACATCTTTGTATGTAGTCAAAGTGAAATTTTAACTCTTTGGATATCACAGTCCAATATCCATAGTAGCCTTCAAATATATGAATATTATCTTCACTACTTTAACATGAGTTTCTTTAGGTGCTTCCTAAAATATAGCAACTATTCCAACTACCTGCATTATATTTGAACTAGATTTTACATACAACAAACTACCAATCATAGATCTATACAAGGTTTGGTCTGTCAAAGCATATTCGTCAACTTTACTCAACTTGCATCCTATAAAAATAGGTGTACCCAACATCTTCCATTTTGAACTTACTTAGCATCTCCTTTATGTATTTTTTCTAGGAAATGAAAATTCCTTTATATGATTGTGCAATCTACAACCCAAAAAAATAAAGACAATTCTCCTAGCATTGACATTTCAAACTCATTTTGCATTGCCTTCTAAAATTCCTTTCACATGACATCACTGCTGCCACCAAAGATGCTATCATCTACATAGTGTTGAATACACAAGACAACTGAGAGGGGGGTGAATTAGTTGTAATTTAAACCTTCAAATTCATCATTAACATTTATATCCACATTCATTCAATAAACCCTTAAATCTATTATGATGAATTAGCATGAAAAGTAAATAACAAAAACTGAAACAACTTAACACTGTACACAACAGAACACTAGATTTACATGGAAAATCCAAGAAGGGAAAAATCATGATGAGGATTAGCTCACAATTTAAGTAATTTCATAGCTAGTACAATAGGGGTCACTATCGGAGGGCTCACTTCCCAAAGAAGAAAGGCTCACTATCAAAATAGAAAAGAAAATTAAGAAGGAATGTTACACAGAGAAACGAATCTCAATGCAATAGAGAATCCACCACAATGGCATCAACACCTTCATAGCTTGATTTAAAGATTGTAGCCACCTTCTTCTCACTACATCAAGCAAACTAACACTTGAAATCTTGCATTGCATTACTCAATTTTGAGCTCTAACACATTGCACTTCACATCATTCACATCTCACACATCTATCTTCACATGCTTCAATAACTCAACTCATACTTATACTATATTCAACCTTGAAACACGAAGTTCAAAATGAAAAATCAAGGTTGTTATAAGTGACTAATGAATAGGGCCAGTTAGGACAACAAAGTTCTAAACAAGAAATGACAGCTGAACATGGAGTTATGTCATATTCATCCAATGAGCTCCCTCATTTTGTTGAAAAGAGTGGTGAAACCCTGATTAATTTGTTTTCTGAACTTCCTGGTTTTGATGACGAGGTTGGGAAAAGCACGTCTAAACAATCATTAGTAATAGCGTTTCAACAGCAAAAAGAGGAACATCTCAATGATAAGGTGTTCTTCCATCAAGATGAGCATGATCAACAAAAGTATGTCTTCAAAGATATGAGTAATCCTTGCAATATTAAAAGAAAGAATTATGAGGTTGATGTAGGATATCTTATGCATGAGAAAGCTAACCATGAACTTGGAGAAGACATGTTCTCAAGTGTAATAGAGGGTTTTTGTTTAGGACTTGATGTTAAGCTACCTATTTCTAAACCTGTAAAGTCTGAACATCATATAGATGCAACAGAGCAGAAATTTTTCTTCCCTCAGGAGTGTTGTCCTAAAGAAAACAATAGCCCTCTTATCATTAAAGGTACTGGTACTGTGCAGAATGATGAGGACTTGTTTTGGGACGACTTGGAGATTTTCATTTCAAGCTTGGATCATAAAAAGTCTTTTAGTGAGACCCATCAGGTAGATATCAGTATATCAAATGAAAAAGAGTTTGTACCTCAAGCCCTTATTGATTTACTTGATGAGCTTCCTGATTTTGTGGAGGGAACTACAAGAAAAGTTATGATACAATCCCTTATGCCAAATGTTGATCAACATACTGAGGAATATGATGGTGGTGTGTTGATCAATATACAGACAATCCAAGACAACCATGACTTGACGACATTTGACCAGTTTGATAGGATGGATGAAGCAGACATTTCATTGACCTCTGAGCCAATTCATTCAAAGGAGATTACCATTGTGCAAGATAGGGAAGAAGCAGATCTTCATAAGTGAATCAACATTAAGAGCAAGGAGTTTATCCTTTCAAGAGGATGCCCAATTAAAGATTTGATTAACAGACTGCCCAGAGGAGAAAAGTGTGCCATTGTTCTAGAAAAGGTTGATGCAATTACAACATTGGAGGAGTAGAATCTATTCACTTATCCCTTTGCAGACACCAATTTTTACTATCAATTTGAAATGATAAGTGGATTTATCCTTGTCTTTCCACGTGTTCTGCAATTAGTACGAGCAATTCATCAACTTGTGAGCCATTGTATATTGAGGAGAAAGGGCAGCTACTTCAATCATCCTATAAATGGTTTTGTTTAACCAATTTCTTACTAGTTAGTGTAGGGTAGGTTTAGTTGTATTTTTTCAAATTCCCTAAGTGCTGTTTCAGCACAGTTAAATAGTTTCCCTTCTACAGTCTAACTTGTTTTCAATAAGATTCCAGGTGATCTGTGTCCCAAGTCACAATGCGCAAAGCTATTCCAAGTCTGTTCCAGAATTGTCATGTGGATCTCAGGGAGTTGAGGCCATGTACAAGACTGATATTTTGTTTATTTTTTGAGCCTTCTAATGACTCCATGCCCAATGGATAAGCTAGACTACTGGTCTTCATGTTTAGCAGGAAAACATCCAACAAAGGTCGCCATAAATGTTGCCTAATTTCACCCTCAGGCTCAATCAGGCTAGGTATCTATGTTGCAGGTGTTCTAGGGGCCAAATGGGACAATTCCATTAAAGGTTATGTCAGGCATCTGATGACATTTCATAGGGGAGCTCAGTTGAAAAGCATGCCTTAATCAATTTGACATAATTTTCCTTTAAGGAGAAAGTCAGCAAGACCCTCCTACTATTTGGTCAACTGGCTGTTTTGACTCATTCCATCTTGAGCAGGTTACTGAGACCTAGCTTCTGTCATGCTGAACGAGCCTACAGAGCCTATCACTTTGACAGAAAGGGGTTGCTATGACCTCTTATTGTGTGGATTTGTTTGGCCGATAGGCCATTCAATTGTCGTTCGCTGAGACTTATGACGACCATGAGCTTCGGCCTAGCAAAGAGAGCTCGGTGAGAAGTCCTAGTGAAGCTGATAGGTCTCCCCGACAACCAAAAGGAATCAAGTTCGGGACAAGTCTGGCCGACAAGAGGTCTCCTTGGAAAA
This sequence comes from Sequoia sempervirens, assembly GCA_007258455.2. Taxonomy (NCBI): domain Eukaryota; kingdom Viridiplantae; phylum Streptophyta; class Pinopsida; order Cupressales; family Cupressaceae; genus Sequoia; species Sequoia sempervirens. The sequence goes on from VDFB02332037.1 coordinate 12,378, forward strand.
AAGAAAAGAGGGCCCTCAGTATGTCTAGGGGATCTCACTAAGATGTCTCGACGATCACAAGAGGTCTCCCCAAAATGAAACAGAGCTTGGAAGGAGGCAAAGCGCTTGAAAAAAGGTCTCGCCAACAGCAAAGGGAGTGGTCTCGGCGATGAGAATGATATCAGCATGACTAATAAGGCCAGCTGTAACCTCTCGCCAATGAATGTTTCTCTTGCCGAAGTGAAATGAAGTAAGCCCTCGCCAAACTAAGGTGCCTTCAACACAACCTCTTGCCGATAAAGTGATGTCCTACCGACAGGGAACCAACTGAAGTCTCCCTGACCTGAGGAAGTCTCACCGACTCTAGAGAATAGTGATAGGATAATGAAGTTTTGGTGAGAAGTCTCTCCGACCACCAGATGTCTCCCCAAACCAATGTGGCACTCGGTATAAGGAATGAGGATCAGTGAGATGTCTCACTGATAGAAAGGAGGGGCCTCACCAAGAGTTGAAGCCGTCACCACGAGGTTCCAGTGACTTACCAGAGTCTTGCCGAAAGGAAAGAAGAGCTCGATAGAATAAAGTGCGTTCGAGGTGACATTGAAGATGTATCACCAACAGAAGACACAGGGTCTTGGAATAACGTTTTGTCTTCGATAAAGAGTCTCACCAACACCTAGGTGTCTTGCCAATGAGGGGAATCTCGAGGTGAGAGATTCAACATCACCAAGAGGTCTCGCCGAGTGTAGTGGGTCTCTCCGAAACTGATACCTTTGCTAAGCGTGGAGTTTTCACCATGATATCCCAGCGACAAAATTGTGTCTTGCCGATGGCCTTAGTGGTATCGGTATGACTGATCGAGCTTGATATGAACTCTCATCGACTATCACGTACTACGCTGATTGTTTCCAAATGATATAATTGCATCAGCAAGACACTTTTAGTGTCTCGCCGAGATGCGATTCTTTTCAAAATACTTTTGACCAGCTACCAAGCCCGTGTGGAAAACACTTTACCAACTAGGGGGAGCTAAGGCGAGCCGTGGAAAAATAGAGAATGTCAACCCTAGATGAATGCCACATGAATCTGAGTGAGCTTAGGGCATTTAAGGTGCAGCCGAAGTAGCTCAACAAGACACGAGGATCATAAATGAATGCGGTGGTTGCTACTAAAGATCTGAAGGCTTCTATGAGGGTAACTTTTCACCGACAGACACCGACATGGACACACAAGGTTCTACATTTATTTCAATCAAAAGATCTATGGGAGATTTTTTATGGGACGAATATTTTTTGTAAGCCCTAAGGAGCCGACATACCTTTTGTATATAAGGCAATTTTTTCCTCTTTGTAAGGAGTTCGAATGTATTCTCTTTTGAAGTCTGTGACCATTTTGCAGTCCTCTCTCAGACTAGCAGGTTTCTATAATTCAACTTGGAACATGTTATATAAAGCTTACCTTGATCACTATTGATATTCAAATTTCCATCTTATTCATGCAAAGTGTTGTGCATTTCAGGTTCATGATCAAGTTATTTTTGTGAATTTCTTTCATTCCTTCATAACTTTATCTTGTGTTTCATGCCTTCCTTTGTAAAAGTATCATTACACAAATTACAAATTGTGTTCACTTAGTCACACATGGATTCTTTCCTGTGACAATATTTCTTTCCTCTCCTGAAAAAGTGTGTGAATCAATTTTTTTTGTAAAATGTTATTGCAAGGCTTGCAAAATTTGATGTGTAATCTTGTGTTCACCATCAGTGTTCAAGTGTAAATTGAGTATTTCATTATTCCTGTCATTTCGGTGAATCACCTTAGTTTAGTTTTAATATATGTAGTCCTTATCCCTTTCCCTTCAAAGAATCTATAGTTTAGGTGACACCAAAGGAAGCCAACCTTCTCCGGAGGTTCATTTCAATCATAGGTGACCCACAGCCTTGAGATGATCCCATGTTGCTCTAGAAAGCTCAGTTTTTATAAACTTTGCACAGGGTGCAATTCTAGGTGACAAAAGGACAACATGTAAACCCTAACAACCTACCTAGGGAATGATGAAGTGATAGAGATAAGTTCTAGATGATATTCTAGAAAGAATCCTATCTTCTAAATAAATGGAAAGGGTAATGACCCCATTATTAATAATTTCCTAATGATGCAACCTAGGAAAATAATTAAATAAAAGACCTAAGTAAACTTATGCTAGTGTAATTAAATAAATAATTACACAAACAATAACATGACCCAAAAGAAAAATTAAAAAAGATAAGACAAATTAGACCAACAAAGCCAACATGTACTTAGATTGTTTGCCAATGTGTGACTAGCTAATTGATTGATAGGTTAATTGTTTAACAATGCCTAGTTTCAAAAGAGGAAACATGTCGTATAAGATTGATTAGTTGAAAAATGGATGCTTTATGGTTTAAGACATAGAACACCACTTTTCTCCAATTAACATTCAAGGATGCTCTTGAGATCTCAATCAAATGATGATAATGGGAAAAATAGATCTACTAAGGAACTATCCTAGGGGTTGAATACAAACTAATAAGGGGTTCACCACCAAGTAAGAACTTGGAAAGATAAATGAAATGCAAGATGCAACACTAAACCCTAATTCAATGCAGTGACCTACAAAATGACCTAGAAATGCAAATAAAATAGAACAGGAAAGTAGTAAGATGAATGGTGTGCACTTGGAAATATGAGAATGACTGTTTGAAGCTTTGAAATGCTAGAAAATCTAACTTTTTTACCTAGTGGGACTCATTCTCTATTCTTGGAAAATTAGTCCTAGATCCGGATTTCTAGAAAAAAATAGGTTTCAGTAAAAAGGGTATATGAATTTGCAAAGATCTTCAGAAAACACCTACGATGGGACTCATTCGCCACTTGTGGTGAATCGCTCCCATTTCACTTTTTTAGGAATTCAAAGTTTGAATTTGTTCTTCTTAGTTTGCTCAATCTTCTTCTCCAGGTTTCTGGATCTAAAACTCTGATTTTAAGGCTATAGATGACTTTTTGGTGAAGATTGTGACCTTGCAAATGGGGAGACAACTCCAACAACTTTCTCAAGCTTGTAACCTAATTTTCAATGATCTTCAAGTCTTCAAAGAACCTATATCAACAATCATAGAGAGAGAGAGAGAAAGTTTTGATTGTTAGGGAATAGGGGTTTTCCTTGGTCAAATCCCTTATAGGTAATTAAACCAAATGATGAGACAATGAAATGAAGGCATGAAACATGAAATAAAGAACATGAATCATGGACAATAATAGCTTGGATGATGTCTTGTAAATATGCAACTCAACATGAAATGGCCATGAAGGATGTAGATCTTGATCTTGACAATAGGTGTAGAACAATGCTTGGTCTTGGATCTTCAATGCTACATTACAACACTAGTTCAATAACATGCTTGATGCTTGATATGCTTGACATGATGATGGATTTTCAATTGCTGCAACAATTGATAAAGAATTCTACTCTTAAATGCTTTAGAAATGATCTTGAATGCTCTCTTAACAATCTTGTGAAGAATTGGAATGCTTAACCCTTGCTTGCTTGACTTGATATCATGAATGCTTAATGAAATGATGATTTGAAAGCTTGTTTATATAGGCAATGCACTTAAATGACCATTTATTTTATCCCAAAGGTTGACATAGAATAAATTTGAACTTAAAACCAATTTTTCTCGCTTAAAACCTCTAAAATAGGCCAAATGGGACTCATTCACCCAAAGTGGTGAATGGGTCCCATAAGGCCTATTTTTATTGCCAAAGTGTCAGGGAGTGTGTAAATTAAGTTTATAGGTTGATATTGTTGGGTTTTTGATTAAAATATGACCTGGGATGCATAATATAAGGTCATAGGGACCTATTAATGATTATATAAAGGTCATAAATGAAATAGGGCCCAAAAATCAATGTGAAAGTGTAAATAAATACACTTTATAACACTAAATTAAGGTAAAAATAGGTTTATTTAGCTAAAAAGGGCCCTAAATATAATGTGAATGTGTATACCACATTACAACACTAGATTAGGTCCACTTAATTTACAAGCCTCCTAAATTTAATGTGAAGGTGTCAATAAATACACTTTACAACATTAAATTAGGGAAAAGTTAAGTTTATTTAGCTTAGAAGGGCCCAAAACCTAATGTGGATGTGTAAAAATCATCACAACACTAGATCAAGGAAATATCAAGTCCAATTTATCATTAATTATTCCCAAATCAAGTGTGAAAATTTACAGGACGACATTTTTGGACACTACAAAGGCATAAGTCTAGTTCCGATCATGTAACCACCTATATAAGATGAATGAAAAAGTCTAATTTATGACAATGTCTGGTTTCAGGAAGGACACATCCTGGATAAGAAAAATGACATGGCTTTTTGTCTTGATTGTTGATTTGATGTTTTGATAGATTAGGAAATTGACTATTTTGAATTGAAAACCGATTAGATAGTTTGTTTGTTGGTTCATGATTTGATTGAAGTTCAAATGACCACTTTGTATCTAATGCCAATGTTCGATTTATTATGCCTAACTCAACAAACCCTAAAGAACTGACCTAGGGCCTCAGGGCTCATTGACTAATGGCCTTTCCTATGTAACCATGTGCAAATACCTCGTAGTTTTACATGACTTGACTTTGCTTTATTAACTAAGGATTGAATCTCAATTGAATTTATTTGACAAACCCTAAAGGACCAACCTAGTGCCTTGGGGGCTCATCGACTGATGGTCTTTCCTACATTATATACACAAAGACAACGTAGTTCAATTGGACTTTGACTGACATGATTGACTCTGACTCTATTTTTGGGATATTTGAAGGTTATTTGGTTGTTTTTGTGTTTTTGATATGTTTTTGATTTTTTTCATTTTTGGGAATTTTGAATTTTTTTCTTTTTGAATTTTTATGATTTTTTGGATTTTAAATTTTTTTATTCTTTTCTTTTTGAAGTTTTCTGACTTTTTTAGCTTTTTAATAGTTTTCTATTTTTATGGTTTATGGTTTTTCTTGCTTGATTAAGATTTAGATCTTGAATACACATTCACACACACAAGATAAGATTTGATACAAGATGTAATGAAAATGATTATGAGAAGAAGACACTTCCAAGAACAAGAACAATCCTAGCAATTATTCAATGGGTAGATTGGCCAATGGTCTTAAACTAGGATGCACAAGGATCCAAGGATGTCCTCTATATACCTTGAAGGTACATGAGGCCCAATTCCATGAATTTGAAAGGAGAATAATTCCATACATCCAAGAGGAGAGGGTAACCCACACTCCATCTTCACTTCCCAAAAGTATAAAGTTCTTTGGGGTTAGCCAAGATTGACAAGATTCTACTTCCAAGAGGCATGTCTTTAGATTCATCCCTTGCTATTTATACTCTATTAGAATGCTAGAGTTGAGGTCGCCCCTATAGTGATCACTTCTCTAGGCATGCCCCCTAAGAAGGTTACACAAAAGTGATGCAAATAATGTTTTTGATTCCCAAGATCATATAATAATGTGAGGAGAGAGCATACACATGTATTTGATCACAAAAACAATGTTCATTAACCTTAGAAATTAAAATGTGTGATGTGAAAATGAGAGTGTTGAAGAGTGCTTTTGATTCCCAAGATCATATAAAATGTGAGGGAAGATCATACACACCTCCAAGCACAAACAAGATCACCAATCAATGCAAACACTTATTCTTTTAAGCTCAAATTGAAATATGATTTTGAGAGGACACTTGTTCTTTTTAAGCCCAAATTGAAAGTGTGATTTTGAGAATACGCTTATTCTTTTTAGATCCAAATTGAAATGTGATGTTGTAAAAAAGATTAAGACAAAGATATGAGTTGAAAAGTGTGCACCTATATTTTCTTTAGCTCCAAATTTTTGTCCACTTGATCTAATTGTCCCTTGAAGAGTTTATTTTTCTACACATTAACAAAACCAACAACAAAGCAAAACCCTAACAAGATAATTGATCACTAATATTAGAGGGTTAGCTTAAAAAAAAAAAAAATCTAATCTAAAAATAACAATGAAACTCCTACAAGAACATAGATTAGTAGCTGCAAAATTTAACACCCCCTTTTTTTCTTTATAATTTTTAATTTTTTTTAATTTTTTGGTATTTTGACCTAGTCAACAAGATTTGATATTTTGAAATGATTTTGACTCCAAAAATTAAAATTCCAAGAAAACACCCCTACTAAAATTCTAAGAGATTTCTGAATGTAAAAATTTTAGATAAATTTCTTGATTCCAGCCCTAGAGAGCAAATTTATTGAAAAACCCTAATTTTTAGAGATCTATTTTTTTATGAATTATTTTTTATCAAAATTTAAAACATAAAGAATAGAAACTTATTATAATTCTAAGAGCTTTCCAAAAATATTAGAAACTTTGAAAAATTTGTTGATTTTCTCCCAAAATTAAATTTTCATGAAAAATCATTAAAAAAAATAACTAATTCAAAATAGATCTAAAAAATCTGATTTTTTTTACCAAAAGCTCCTGATATCATTCCTAACCTTAAAAAAAAATAGAAGAAATTTGCAACCATTTGTGAGATATGATCAAATCTTTCTAAAACCCTAATTTTCAAATATCTATTTTTTTCTAATTATTCATCAAAATAAAAAACATAAAGAATAAACCCCCATTAGAGTGTTGAGAGATTTCCAAAAATATAAGCCAATCCAAAAAATTCAGTGATTTGCTCTGAACATTATTTTTTTTATGAAAAATCATAAAAAATTATAAACAATGTAAAATAGATCTAAAAATCTGATTTTTTGATTGAAAGCTCCTAATATCATCCCAAAACTTCAAAAAAATTTGTGAAAAAATTTGCAACCACTTGTGATATATGATCAAATCTTTCCAAACCCTAGGATTGTGTCTCCAACCCTAGCTACAAAATGTTAGTCTCCAAATTTTTGCACAAAATAATAATATAAGATTAGGAAAATCTGAAAAAAATAATTTCACATCAAGTTCACCAATGTAGTATAGAGTAAAATCAAGGTTAAGGTTATAAATCATCATAACTAAAACCCTAAAGCAACCCAACATAAAAACATAAACATAAACCAATATTACTTATATCATGGTTGATTCACTTCCATTTTCCTTCTCCATCTTTCTTTATATGCTTGATTTCCCTCAAATTTGAGTATGCAACAATAAGCCTAATGACAATGATAGAAAAATATTGAAGATTGTACTTATCTCTTTTGATAGCAATAATCTAGGTAGCATGAACTAGGTTGGATGAAATGACAATGATAGGTGTATTTTATAGAAATCCAAATTGGAATGAAGGGTTGAGATGAAAATTCAATAAGACATGTCAATCAATGGACAATAATGAAAGTTGTAGTATGAAATAGGGTTAGGGCTAAAATTAGGGCAATGATACGAATGAATGGTCGAGATTGAAAATTTTGGCTAAGTAATTTTGGATTGTTGAAATAAATTAATTTTGTCTTGGATTACATGTTGAGGGGTGAAAAATTATTTATCTTCAAATATTTAAACTTGTCAACTAAATTGTCCTTGCACTTTGACAAGTTGACTAGTGGGTTATAAAGTAAAAGTAGATTTAAAGTATTTTGTAGACACATAAAAATGATCTAGGCCTGCAAGCTCTATTGTCACCATATTTCTTCTTGACATAATTAAAATATTTATCCTTGGTCCACTTTCAACTATTAATTAAATAATTCATAATTATTTAATTAATTAATGTCTTTATTGTTCTTGATTATTTAAATAAATAAATTTTATTTATTTATCTAAATACGTCGTTAATTGTCTAATGTCTCTCCATAATTAAATAAATTTCTTAATTTATTTAGTTATCCCTATCCACTAATTTCTTCCTGATTATTTAAATAGATAAATTTTATTTATTTATTTAAATACATCATTAATTCTTAAAAAAATTTCTTATAATTAAATAAATTCTTTAATTTATTTAATTATTGTCCACCTTGGCATTTTCCCAATTTTAAATAAAATTATTTATTTAGTCCCACTTTCTAATTTTCCCTCTTTTAAGTAAATAATTCAAATTAATTATTTGTTGTCATGTGACCCTACCTTTTGAATTAAATTATTTTTGAATTCAAAATAGTCTTTTTGTTCCAAAAATCAAGTAATTTCTAATATTATTTTATTTTTCAGCTCTCTTTTTCTGTGCCATTGTTATCCCCTTGTCACATGCATTTTCAACCCTTGATTTGATCTTCTAGAAGGAAAATGATGTCCACTCATTTCAAATTTGACCTAATGTTTCCCTAACCCTAATTGTGGGTTGTCACATTGAATTTTGTCCATTGATTCTAGGGCATTTGTCAATCTTCAATCTTGGCCATTCATCCAAAATTGTATTTTCTATAAAATGGCAATTTTGCTCTCATTTTGTCACCTCATGCTATCTACATCTTATGCAATCTTGTCTTAGGCACTCTTGACATCTTAGCATTTTGGCATTTTGACATATTTTAGTCATAGTTCATTGTTGCTTACTAGTTGCATAGTTGCATAGTATTGCATTTCATATCAAATCCTTCAACATTTTGCTTTGGTCTTGGCATTGCCACATATTGCTCACTCAAAATCTGAGGGAAAACCACATATTACAGCAAATAGAGAAGGTGTAATGGAGGTCAATCACGGAGGTTGAAGACTTAAGGTGATATCTTTCTTGTTTTCATGTTATTTCCTCCTTTGTGCTTCATTATTAATTTGGATTTTGATTTATTTAGCCACTAATCTGCTAACCTAGATTTTTCTCATAGTTACATTGGTGAACCTAATGCCAAAATCGTGCATGTTTTTTTTTTCCATATAATTTTTTTGTGTTTTGAAGGTACAGGTACTGAACGATGCATTCAAAGTTTTCAACATCACACTCATTGTGTCGCGATGCATTCGGCCAATAGAACAATGCATCTGCAGACGTGAATCACATTTGCTATTTGTAGAGACACATTCGTCTAGAGTTTGAATCAATCAAAATATAGAGTGACACATTTGCATATTGTGACAAATTTGTTCTGCATATTGATGCATTCACCTGACAGAATCCAACATACAGACTTAAGCCTCATTTGTTGTGCAAAGTGACGCATTCACTCTGCTGCGATGCATTCCTCTATTAAATTTTGGCTTTTGATTTCTTTCAGATTTTTCTAGATTTCTTACTTCAAGCAAATAGTTTAGGGGTTTTTCTGGTTACTAATCTGCTGTTACAACATGTGGCTTTGAATTTTCATGGGTCCAAGGCATCTTTTTTGAGACAACTAACAAGTGGTTTTGTAGGTTTGATTGTCCAAGGATTTGATTTTGAAACACTTGTGTTTATTTTTTTAGATTAGAAAACACTTCCATTGCTGCTCTAAAAAGAACATTTGCTTGTGTCACTTAGATTTAAATAGGGGGTTAAATAACTTTGCTTGATTGTGCTTGAAGGTGGTAGGTGATTATGCTCTCACTTTGTGCAAACTAGGTGATCAGAAAACCAGACCCATCTATTTTATGTGTCACCTCGATTCAATAATAGAAGTATCCTCCCCCCCTATGCAGTTGTGTGATCCTGGGTGTAAGAGAAATGGTTATTGACTCTAGGAATTGGGCCTTCCTTGGTGGGAAAAAATACTCACCCAAAGGTGACTCAAACCGGCAATGGAGCTCTTTGGCCAAGCTACCCCTGAACGGTATATAAATGTGAATCCTAATGGAAAACTTAGGATTACGAGTGTGGATGTGTCACACAGACAAGTGAACTCCCCAAAAACCTATTGAGCATAACCTCTTCAGGTTGGAGTTCCTCCTTATTAGATCTAATCTTGCCCCATGTGTGGCCACTTGAACGAGGGTCCCGAACTAAATTTTTGTGTAGTTTCCAAAATCCTTCTATTTGCTAGTGCAACAACAATCGTTGTGAAGGAATCCACATTCTCCCAGTTCTTAGTAGAGGTGATCAACTCGCCATGGGAGATTTATGGGGGTTGGAAGCTTGGTTGACCTGAGAAGTAGTGCACTATAATGGGGAGCCCGTGTGGCCAAGCTTCTAGATTCATTCGCTAAGAATAAGTGTGGTTGGGGAAACCCACATGGAATCTAACAAATATTGTCCTTGACTAACCTAGGATTATGCTTGTCTTCGTTGTGCTTGATCAAGACAAAATATTGTGTTTTCCAAGTGTTTTCTGAGACATTCAAACAAACAAACATCATTTCACATATTTGAAAACAAACATTCAACTTGAGACAACTTCAAAATTTTACCAAAAAAATTGCAAACAAACTTGACTTATTCTGCTGCAATGTATTTGCTGAAACGAATTTGCCAGTTTTTGTGATGCAATTGCTTTGCTAATCCGCATTTTTCATTTCTAGTGACACATTTTCTTGGTCTAAACCACATTCACTTTACAGAATGCCACAATTGCTTTTTTTGAGTTGCATTTTCCATCTGGAAAATTGCATTCGCTAAAGCTGAAACACATCTGCCAACCTGCAACACGTTTGCAACTTGGAACGATGCATTTTCCTGAAATAAATTAAAACACTATTGTAGACTAAAACCTAAGAGAAAACTTGTCCAATCTATCATCAAACATCTTTTTCCAGCAGTCTTTGTCAAAAACTAGAAAGAAAATTGCTCAAATTCTTCACCATTTGCATCTTTAGCTTGCATTTACCCATAGGTTTAAACTTTGCAAGATTTTAGTTGCATCCTTTAGAGTCCATCATTTTCATTTTAGATATAAACCAATCCTTAGGTCCTCACTTCATTTGCAAATTTTGGCTTAGGAAACCTTACCATACTTTGCAAAATTATTGCCTTCAAGAGTAGGTAGTCATTGGACTTAGTCAAAAAAATTTCTTTTAGTCATTATCCTTTTTGTGAGACTTTCCAACTCAAAAGTCTAGTTAGGAAACCTCACTTTGTCATTTTTTCCTTTAGTCACATTCACAAGTCCTTTGATGACCCAAATTGAGACATAGATCAGGCCTAGGGTGGTTGAGTAACCTTCTTCCAAATGACTTAAACCTTTGCATTTGCATACCTTAGAAACATTCAAGTCATCTTAGTCCTCATTTTGCATACATTATTCCAAAAATCTAAAAAAAATAAAATTAGTGTCATACCTTTCATAATAGTCTTCATTATCCTTTGGCATTTTTCACTTCCTTTAGGCAGCATTGTCATATTGCATTGTCATCCCTTATAATAAAAAATCCAAAAACATAGTTTGCATTGTCATCCCCTATTGTCAAAAAATCCAAAAACATAGTTTGCATTGTCATAAGTCATCATCTAGTTGTCATTTTCATCTTCTTCCTAATTTGAGCAACTCCTTATATGGTTGAGACTAGGCTTCAAAGAAAAATAAGACAAATGGCTGATTTTGGACAAGACAACAACACCTATATCTTTTCCAATGACATGAATCAAAACATGAACCAAGACACATCTTTTATCAATCCTTTCAGCAACATGAACATTCAATCTTCATCATGTAACCCCTTTTAACCATTCATACATAGAGATGAACATGGGAATGTATTTGAGGAAGACTTAGAAGCTACAACACAGAATACTGAAGTGGCCTCTTTTGTAGAAGATATAGTTTTGCATGATAGAGACAAATATTTAGCCATACTTTTACATCAAGGATCCAAATTACCACAAGGATTTGACATTAAAACTTTAAGAGAAGCCACTCCCAATCATGATGCCAACAAAAACACAAATAATGCCTCCAACACTAGTCAACCTCAAGACAATGTCTACAATAACATTGGCGCCTTCTCAAAAATTGCTACAAGCACTATCAATGCTACCTCTAATGACACATCCAATCAAAATTCGATCAATGCAACATCCATTGGAGGAACACCAACTATGTCACAATCCATGTCGCAATCAATGCCAACAATGTCAACAACATCTTCATAGTCAATTGGAGCTACCTTTGGATCCTCATCAATGGGGGAAAGCTCTTCAAATCCTCTATTTGGAGCTTCAGCTAGTGTCATGGGAGCATCATCATCAAATCCTTTCATTGGGTCTTCATTCAATCCCTTAAGAGGAAGTAAATGATGTATTTTCATTTGAGGGCCGCAACCAAACGTCAACACATCATCACAATTTAACACCAATACTTCCCAAGGTCAAAACACCAACATTCCTCATGGACAATTCCAACAATTTGGACAAGGCAATTAGAATACACATCATATGACTTCATTTGGACACCAAAATATTCATGGCCAACATATCCCACAAATATCGACTCAAATGGTTGGAGGGCACATTCCTACATATGCATCACACATACACACCCACCAACATGTCCCTAATCAAAACTGGCAATACCAACAACACACAAATCAAAACAAATCATACATTTCACAGCAACACATTCCACAACAAAATCAAAAAATCATTTCGCAACAAATGGGGACCCATGGAATACCTATCACTCCCATGTGTGATGCAAAAAACAACCCTATAATTGATGCTTGACAACACAAGTGGCAAACTTGCAAAAAACCATAGAGACCATGAAAATGTCCAACAAAAAGTCACACATGTCATATGACCTATGTCCATATCCTTTTGACACAAGTCTATACATGCCACCATTCCCTTCAGGGTATGTAGCACAAAATTTCACTAAGTATAATGACAAGACAAATCCTATTGAACACGTTCAAGAATTCATGACCAACTGTATGGACATTGCCTATGAACATACTTACTTGATGAGACTCTTATCTAAGAGTCTTACAGGACCCACACTTGAATGGTTTTCCACTTTAAAGGGAATAAAAACATGGGACGAACTTGCAAACAAATTTGTGTGAAACTATGCCTATAACATTGACACAGGTACCTCCATCACTAGCTTATGCACACTTACACAAGAGGATGCTAGTGAGACTTTTATACCATTTTTCCAAAGATGGAGAAGCCTAGAAAGTCATTGCCATATTGACATACGTAAAAAAGAGAAGGGTGACATGTTTTTCCAAACCATCCTTGGACCATTGAAGTATGGCTTGCAAGTTCACTACTACACAACCTTCACAGACTTAGTCAAAAAGGGAGTTCAACTTGAGAAGGATCTTATTTCCAAAGGAGAACTAAAATATGGCCATAAAAACACAAACGCAAATCCACCCATAGACAAGAGGAAATATTGGGTCAAGATTAAACATGTTACCAATGATGGCATTGTTGATGCCAAGGCAGTGAACACAATGGGTCCAGTGCTTACCCTTAAAGGAGCTCCACCACAAAACACACAAATAATCACATAGAAACCTCCTACCAATGTCACTCAAAACAATCAAAACAATCAAAACCAAAGGCAACCTCATCAACCTAGACAATTTCCAAAAGGTCACACATACACCCCTTTGGGTGAACCAATTGAAGATGTCTTTAAGAAGCTCCTTCAAAACAATGTTATCACATTAGAAGATCCTAAGCCATATGACCCAAGACAATTTAAGCCATCTTGGTGGGATGACAAAGCATTCTGTGATTATCACCACGCAAAAGGGCATAAAACCTCCTCTTGTCAACAACTAAAGAATTTGGTTCAAGACCTCATTGAAAATTACACCATTCAACTAGGTGGGCAACAATTTGTGTCAAATGCAGACCATACTATTCACAAAAACTCACTGCAAGACCACACTTCAAATAATCCTTCTATGTCAGGTCCTAAGAATAATAATAATCATGCTAACTATACCCACACTGCCTTCAACTATTCAAGAGGAACTTTTATCAACCACGTCCGAATTAATGATGAATATGTCACATAAAAATGACCTAGACTTGCAAGCTCTATTGTCACCATATTTCTTCTTGACATAATTAAAATATTTATGTCTTTGGTCCACTTTCAACTATTAATTAACTAATTCATAATTATTTAATTAATTCATGTCTTTATTCTTCTTGATTATTTAAATAAATAAATTTTATTTATTTATCTAAATATGTCGTTAATTGTCTAATGTCTCTTCATAATTAAATAAATTTCTTAATTTATTTAATTATCTTTGTCCACTAATTTCTTTTTGATTATTTAAATAGATAAATTTTATTTATTTATTTAAATACGTCATTAATTCTTAAAAAGTCTTCTTATAACTAAATAAATTCTTTAATTTATTTAATTATTGTCCTTGGCATTTTCCCAATTTTAAATAAAATTGTTTATTTAAATTGGTCCCACTTTCTAATTTTCCCTCTTTTTAGTAAATAATTTAGATTAATTATTTATTGTCATGTGACCCCACCTTTTGAATTAAATTAATTTTTAATTCAAAATGGTCTTTTTCCTCCAAAAATCAAGTAATATTATTTAATTTTCTAGCTCTCTCTTTTTCTGTGTCATTCTTATCCCCTTGTCACATGTATTTTCAACCCTTGATTTGATATTCTAGAAGACAAATCTTGTCCACTCATTTCAATTTTGACCTAATGTTTCCCTAACCCTAATTGTGGGTTGTCACATTGAATCTTGTCCATTGATTCTAGGGCATTTGTCAATCTTCAATCTTGGCCATTCATCCAAAATTGCATTTTCTATAAAATGGCAATTTTGCTCTCATTTTGTCACCTCATGCTATCTACATCTCATGCAATCTTGTCTTAGGCACTCTTGACATCTTAGAATTTTGACATTTTGGCATATTTTAGTCATAGTTCATGGTTGCTTACTAGTTGCATAGTATTGCATTTCATATCAAATCCTTCAACATTTTGCTTTGGTTTTGGCATTGTCACATATTGCTCACTCAAAATATGAGGGAAAACCACATATTGCAGCAAATAGAGAAGGTGTAATGGAGGTCAATCATGGAGGTTGAAGACTTAAGGTGATATATTTCTTGTTTTCATGTTATTTCCTCCTTTGTGCTTCATTATTACTTTGGGTTTTGATTTATTTAGCCACTAATTTGCTAACCTAGATTTTTCCCATAGTTACACATTTAAATGGTAAAAATAATTAAAACCCACTATGAGGCATTGGAAATGGATAAGGGAGTTTTAAAAACAATAAATTTTGATCCCTAAAAATTAGGTTGTGGGAAATGGATGCCCAAGACTTGCTTTGGATTTTTGTGTTTTATGGAGATAAAGAAGGAAGAAAAAATCTGCAACATCCTATCTTTGTCAAGGCTGCAAGAAATGAGTTTTAAATATTTTTCAATTAATTTTTAAAAGTTTTTATGTGCAGAAACAACATGGTTCATGCCATATTAGAGAGGCCCAAATAAATAATATAAAATTAATTTCATAACAGAGAGGGTTTAAAACAAAAAAAAACCATTTTTAGGAAAAAAAGTTTGTAGAGAAAAGGAGGGAAAAATGAAAGGGAGTAGTATTCTCTAGAAAGAATTCTTGGGTGTTGGTTGTAGGTTTAGACTAATTTACAATAGTCCATGAAGGTTTCAGAACAATAGAATTGAAGCTATAAAAGCTGGAGGTGGAATTTAGGTGTTGGAAGATGATTTTGTTTGCAGGAGCTCACATAGTTGAGCACAATTTGTCT
>VDFB02332038.1:0-21069 GCA_007258455.2 Sequoia sempervirens
TAAGTTAGGGCAGCCTCTCGTGTCTTAACCCTCCATGACCCAGGGCCTTGCATGTGATGGTCCCCCTCTCTTACAATGACATGATAGGGGTTACAAACTCTTCATGTTGACATCATACACCCCACAGGGATGCACAAGTGAATGGAACATTTTCTTACAACCCTCTAAAACTGAAAACATCAAATCTATAGTTGATCACTACCCTATTTCTTGCTTTTATAATGATCTTAAAATATTACAATACATAACTTAAATACATATACATCTAAGATCTCTCTAATGGGAATATTTCAATAACATACATACTTCTTCATTACAACATAGAAGCTTCAAATTATAGCTCAGAAGTATGAAAAAATTACAACTATCATTCCCTTTCTTAATGCTTAATTCACTCAATAGGGAATCACCATTCTTTCAAAACTTGAATACTTCTCATAAACTGATTTCAAACATAATAATACTTTCTTTAAATTTATGAGAATTCCTAGTAACTTAGATTAACTTATAACCTTTCTTCTTGATTGAAGATCTTGTAGATTTGGAACTATCTTCACATTTTTAGCCAATTTTTTTGACAAAGTTGCCACCTCTCTTCATAGAGGACTGAATTTCAAACAACATGAAGCTCTTTGAAGATAAATTTATTTTTGGGTATTTTCTCATAGTAGAGTCACACAAGTTCTTTGAAATTTTCTACAACACAACCAATTCTAGGTATGGAAAATTCTTAATATCTAAACTAGATGTTCAGATTCACAAAATAATATGACTACAAAATATCAATCTGCAACTAGAGATTAAAAATTCTCCCCACCAGAGTCAGCAATTTGTTAGTGATTCATATGGATAAATAAGACTCCACAATTGTATATCTTTGGTTACAAATTATTTTAAAACTTCAATGACTCTTAAGTCTATCTTCTACCAAATATTTGTCAAATTCTCCCTAGCGAAGTTGACAATCTATTGGTTATTTTTTATGAACCAAACTTAACTTTTTCCCTCATCTATGAATCTACGAGAACTCGATTATTAACAAGGGTAATGATTGGCCAGCACACAAGTGAGACTTTAAATATCTGAATTCTTCACTTCTCCCTTTGTGAAACCTAGGAGGGTAATCTCACATACCCTCATAAGATACTAACTTGATCAAAAGCATTTCCTCACATATATGTATTCTTTAGAAAGTGTGAAATAGAAAAATTCATCAAAGGTTTGGCAAACCTTTTAACAAGTTACTACATATTGCAAGGAATATGATACTATTTCAGATTTATAGGGTTTAATTATAGTTTTTCCTTATGAATATTTTCTCCATTCAAATCTCAAGTTAGGTTCACCACAAGCTTAATTAAGTACAACATAAAATAACAAAAATAACAATGCCTTATCTAAGGGAAAATAGAGTCACATTTTGTAATTAATCAGTAATACAACTACAATCTAACTCAAAAATCAGTGGACTATCAACATGCTACCTTGTAGCATCCACCTCACTACATTTAAAATACTACTACTTACCAAACCCTATAATCTTTTCCCACAAACCCATGACCTTATTTTAACATTTTAATCAACTCATTGAATTGAAGCACAAATAAACTCACTCATTTAGCATAAATGATAGAAGAAAAAGTAAATTACCATTAACAATTTCATTCATAATTGGTGAGAAAAATACACAGGAGAGCATATATTTTAGAACTAGCATTTTCTTCCATTACTGATATTACTTTCTACAACCATTTTATGATCAAAATACATTATGACTCATAACCTAAGCTTTCTTTTTCCTAGATCCTTATGAGACTCAAAAATTTTGAACCCCACTAATTAGCAATGAAACCCCATTTATAGATAGGGGAGCAACAACCATCCAACAAAATTATGATCATGTTTCATACAACCATTCAAAACTTAATTTCAACCAATTTTGAGAAACTCCCTAGGTAGTTACTTGCAATCATTTTTAGAATAGGGCAAGGAAAAAGAAAAATTTCATTCTGTAGGGTACCATTAGTTGTTTTCATAACATCCATGTCAAGAAAAATATTCCTTAACAACTAGAGGACTTCCACATTAGCATGGTAGGGTAAAATACCAACACCACAAACAAGCCGAAAAAGGACATTCCTCATATAGAGACCATGGTATCATTAAAAAAAAAGGAAGGAGATGGTACTTTGAGCAATGAATATCAAAGGATTCTTGACCACTCCTTGTTCATGATGAAATCGAAGGAACCATCACTACATCATCATTAGAGTCACCATATGGAACTAGAGAGAGAAGATATTTTCCATATCTTCAATCAATGTCACCTTCACCATCCAAATGGATATCAGAGAGAAAAATGGGAGAATTATTTTTTCCCAAGAAGGCCTTATGACCATTGCTCCTTTTCTTGACCTTCTTAGCAAGCTAAGCCCACTCCTTGCCCTCAAACTTGACCAATTCTTCTGAAATAGTCTTGTTTCTTAAGTTATAAGTACTTTGGACAATGGTTTTCTTCTTTTTACCATGGGAATTCCTCTTACCTTTTGGAACCATAGAAGTCATAGGTACTTCCTCCTTAGACATATCCTCATGACACTTAAACAAGCTAAATCAGCTAGACCTCCTAGTTGGCTAAATTGACACACTAGAATTTCCCATTTCATAGAATATAACGTGAAAGCTAGAAAATATAAATTGAGCAAAAATTGACCAACTATGAGCTCTTGAACTAAATTTGGAGGAGAACACATCCAAAAATTCTGACAATCATGACCAAGCCTAGAAAAATAGAATTCCCTAGGTAAATAGAAGCATGAATTAAAATCGCTCAAACGAAACACCAACTTACCCAAGACAACAAAACCTCTACAATTGAAAGCTCAACACTCACACATTCCTTCTCTGACCCACACTTCATAATTTTAGAGAACTGAAAATGGTGATATCAAATGGTAGGCATTCTACATTAAATAGACCATTTAGAGCATGCTACAATTAATGATTGAAGAGATCATTGCAAGAGCAAGTTGATAACTTAGCAACTCAATTTTAAATCTATACCATCGATCTTTGAGGATTTAAGACTTCATTAATGGAAACCATGAGCATTGTTTCTATCTTTTACAACTTGTTCCGAGAAAATGGTGATGCCACCTCAAAAATATGTCATGTCTACCCTTAATCCTCATTAGTCATTTTTGATTTGATAATAATCATGCATTTCCAACTCTATCTATGTTCCTTCATTAATATTGAAGAAGTACACAAAAATGACATTTGGAGAGAACAATCCTTCATACATTCCATCACTCATCATGAGCTTTCCCATTCTCTCCAAGTTCCAATTAGTGATGATAGTATTGATGTGATGGACTCCAACTCATTGGATCACTCCCCTTTAAAACCATATACATGGTTATCCACTCACCTCACTACTTGCTCCCTTGTTTTATATGATGTCAAGATGGTGCCATGTTTCCTTTTCATTGAATATTCATTGCTTCTCATTGAAACATTTCATCCTTCACTAGTTCTATCAACAATACAAGCATCCACACAATGAAATCTTAGCCATTGAAAGTATGGCCCATCCTCAATCGCATCCATTTTTCCATCAAGCATCACTTATTTAACTTCAAACTTTGGATCACATCAGTGATAGGAGATACAAAAATGAAGCAAGAATAAGACACATGCACCTGCATAAAAATAAATGATACAAAAGACATCACTCATAAGATAAATTCAAATTAGTGAAAGAAAGTTGAATAGATGACTCCATCACTCATCACTATTTTGAAACTTAAGTTTTGAAAACGATACATGATGAGAAATAGGAGAAAATAAAAAATTAGTAGGGCTATCACTTATCATTAATTCTCCTCATAAATTTTGCAAGAAATTACAATGAAAGATCCCAGAGATTACATAGAATATTTGCATTGAATATAGCTATTGTAAAACTTAACATTTAGAACCCATTCACAATACACAAAACATAAGAGATGCTTCATATCCCTCATCACTTATTTGAGAATTAAAATCACATAACTATCTATGATGAATGATGAAGAGAAGATTAAAAGTCCTAAAGCCATTGTTGATCACTAATTTAATACTCAAAGCTCTAAAGTTATTAGCAACAAATGAAAATTGAATGGTACAAGGAGAAGCAAGTGCATATCCCCATCAAAGATTCATATCAAGAGCCCAAAAAGCTATCTGTGATGAGTGAAACCAAAGGAATACAACTCATCACTTATCACCAATTTAAACATATCATTCAAAAACTATCTGTGATGAGCAATAATGAGTGATGGCCAATGGGACTTAAGTGAGAAATTTTAAGCACGTGCCCTCAAGTTGTTCTAATGAAGGGGACCATGTAGGATGATGGAAGAAAAGGAGCTCAAAAGTTTTGAATTCATTGAAATGCAAAGGATGTGAAGGCCAAAAGGGAAAATTATTCAACCTTATATATAAAAAATGAATCTCAAACTTGGGCATGAGGGATCAGTTACTCCATGATCATTAATGACACAAGATGTTTTAATGTGATAGGCAACAAGTAATAGAAGGTTAATAGAAAATTAGAATATTGTGAGGATTTAAACTTAAGGGTTTCATGGGTGCAATTAACAATGAAATAACAATACTGCAAAACCCAAAAATCCAAAGATGAGATACTAGTTTTAAAAATACTAGACTTTCAAAAATGGAATCACAATTTTTAGGGTTCCATCAGTCATCTCATCTTACAAGCATTGATACATTTAGACCACTCTTGAAGTGATTTTTTCCAATTTAGTGTGAGTTTGAAGCAATTTCATCCTCTCACTAAAGAGGGGGCTAAATGTAGTGTCAAAAAACTTCATTAGTGATATTTTCATAATTGTTTGGGCCCTCCTTGTAGAATTGAGCTTAATGATGCCTTGATATAGTTCTATAATGTATTTGACACATTCACATTAGGTCTTGGTCCCTCATGAACTGATGAATTTAAATGGTACCTTGCTAAAGTGTTGTGAAGTGTTGTAACACACTTTCACACTTTTCTAAGGTTTTATCAATTAACTAAACCTAACAAACCTCTTTTTTACATTAATCCTTCCTTATTTAAAGTGTTGTAAAGTGTTGTAACACACTTTCACACTTTTCTATGGTTTCCATTAATAATTTGGATTCTTTATGCTTTAATTGGCCTTATTTTGCACCTACAAGCCTCATTTAATCCATCTTTTCAAGGATAATCTAGACACAAATCATTACCCAATCATAATTCAAGTGTTTCAAGTTGAATGACCCTAGATTTTGTGATTAGGCCAGAATCATTTTCCACCTTGGGTGAATGAGTCCCACCTAGGTCCTTGGGTCCTATATCTTGATATTTTTCCTTTCTTAATCCCCATTTTTCTATTGTACTTCTCCTATCAATCTATGGGATAGGTGGTAATAAAAATATATCATTAGAAGGTTTCTTGAAAATTAGAGTTGTAAAAATAGTACCCCTCAATTAACATCTTAAAAATATATTAAATTAAAATTAGAAGACAAAAAATTACAATGTTAGTTTGGTATTCCCTTTAGTGCACCAAATACAAGTGTTCTCTTATCATTTCTCTTTCAAAAATAAGAGAAAACATGCATTTAGAATATGCTAGAATGAATGTGATAAATTTAATTAAATATATGACACCGAGTTTCATAGCAATATATTTTACACTCAAGGATAGAAAGGGAAGGGATTGGAATTAACAAAATTTAAAATTTTAACTTTAATATTAGTTGGTGGAGTTTGTACTTCTGAATTCAACCTAATAACTACAAACGAATAATGTAATAAAAGACAAGTCTAATAAGGATTGATAATACTTACCTTTTGATGAATATATGATTATCAAAAAAATAGGCTAAATATATTAATACACACACATAGAGATAATGTATGATCATAATGATAGGAGTAGACATGGATAAGAATGAAATGTAAATGTATTTAGAACTTTTCTAGCACAAACATGTATTGAAATATTTCATAAAAATAAACATAAAACTATCATAATTATAATAATATTATTAATTGATAAATAATTATATTATGAAAATACAATAATGAATTATTTTAATAATAATGGTTTATTGTTGTAGATTAAATTGTGAGGGATTTATCAAAGGAAAAAAAAAATGTTTCCACATCATCTTCTCAAGGATAATCCTCCTAAGTCAATATGAAAATATCATCTCCTCTCACATTTACCCCTCTACAATACTCCATGTACTTATTAAGAAAAAATTCCTTCATAGTTTGCTAATGGGTTATTGCATCTAATGTCAATCTACTAAATCACCTCAATGTGGAGTCCTTGAATATAGCTAGAAATATATTTAATCAATTTGCATTAGTAGTATATTCCTAAATTTTGTAGAGGATGTAAAATTTGAAACAAGAACATATCAAGGCATTTTGTTATCAGGCCATGAAATTTTGCATCAGATAAGTGAGGTATAATATTTATGGTAGTGTATCCAACCTGATAGAAAATAGGAAACTAGAATTTTATGGTTTTAGGTGGTTCTTCTTCCCATAAATCTCCCATTGTGATGTGGATTTTGTGAGAAAGGGATAAAGAAATATCTTGAGAATGTGGTTTATTGAACCCTTGGCTTGAAGTAGTTATTAAATTATTTTTAATGTTTTGTGCTTCAAGAATCAAGGGTTGACCTTTTTTCCCTAGTTAAGTTTCTTCTATTGGCACTAGTATATCTTCACACAAGATGTACATTAGAAAAATATCCACAAGAAGTCTCTTCTTCTGCATACAATAATAGTACAAAAAATTTCACCTTCATTGCATAATGTTAGTAGATATTTGGTACTTGGAGTATTATCTAATAGTCTTAGAAGTTAGAAATATAAAATACATGCTACTAAAGTGGCAAAAATTACTCAAAGACATTGAGACTCTTGTAGCTTGGAAACATCATTGGAAATAATGCCAAAAACATATGCTCCCTTTATTGACTAATAAATTTCTTGTGGGTAGGGCTTGCATTGAACTCAATAGACCAAGATATCATTTATCAAGTGACTCATGAAATATGATGGTTACACACATACTTTCACATATGGGATGTATCTTCTTATAGGATTTTGATATTGTGTGTATTACTTAAAGGTTTCTATGGTTCCTAAGAGGTTGAGTATAAGAACTGAACATTCTTATTCATAAAAGAAATAATATTAGAAAAATTAGAAATGCTAAAAATATCCTACAACTATTGCTATGGGATAAAGCCAATGTTGTGTTTTATGTAGATAACATAGATTAGTTGATATAGGTAAGTTATGAATTGCTTGATAATCAATCAATGACTTAAAATTAAATTCCTCAAACAACTAGTCACTCAGATTAATAACTGAGTGACAACATTACCTCAAGTTGACCCTTTCATGATTTGTTGCACTGTTCCAATTTAGAAAAATGATAATCAATATTTTTTTATCTTCATTCATTCACATTCAAAATAATACTATTTTATAGAAAACAACTCTTGATATATATATTTATATATATACTATGCTTTTCAATTGAACTAACTAATCCTAGTTTTCCTTAACAAACTAGACTCTTAACCACCTACTTTAAAATTTTTGACAAATTCCCAAAAGGTAGTAAGAGGATAATTTCATGTTAAGAATATAAACTAGGAAACATCAAGAAATATGTTTATGCGTTTATTACTTTGAAAGAGTGGGTGAGTACTAGTTTGCTTTTCTTCGTTTCAAATTCCCAAATTATCAAAGTTCAGCGATGTTAGATTTCTACATCTTAGGATTATCTGTTTTCATCGTGCTTATGGTCAAGGATATCGATTCCAAATATATTTCTATATCCTATGTTCCAGAACGGCATCAGCCATACTGCATTTAAATTTGCAAAAAGACATTGCAATAAATATAATAACCATGTTTTTATTAATTCCAAAGAAACCGTGCCGCGATTATAAATACTAAGATTTTATTGCAGAATATTCATACCTAACCGCAATAAAACTATGATATTTGTTTCTGACAGAATATTTGAATTATCCGCTTTGCCGACGGCTGCTTGATCGGTCTACATCTTTATTTTAATTTTTTTCAAATTCTAACTCCAAAACTACTTCTTCCAAAAATATATAACATGATCAATATTAAGATATTGTTACACTTTTTAGGTAACTTTGAATGAATTTTATTAACCATTATAATAAATTATTAAAGAATAAAATTTTCAAAATTTCATTCTAATATATAATAATTTATTTTGCATATCTGATAGCTAAATTAAATCTAAAAAATAATCAACCAACAACATAAATTATTTTAGTTTTCCTTCAAAATTAAAATTATATATATATTTTTAATGTTTATAAATAAATTTGACACTATAAACAAAATCATGTAATTATAATTAAAGAATATTTATTTTTTCATAAATAAAATTCCAGAATAAATTTTAAAGGACCACATATTTCTCATAAATGATATTAAGAACGAGTGAATAACTTATCTATAATTATACATATATTTTTAATGTTTATAAATAAATTTGACACTATAAACAAAATCATGTAATTATAATTAAAGAATATTTATTTTTTCATAAATAAAATTCCAGAATAAATTTTAAAGGACCACATATTTCTCATAAATGATATTAAGAATGAGTGAATAACTTATCTATAATATATATAACATTGGGAAAAAAATATATTAGACATCCTATGAATTATGAGCCATTCCTTTAATATAATGTTAATTATTGGAAATTTTAATGAGTTTGTTTAAGAAACATTTCAACTTAGCCTAACCTTAGATTGGAATATTATTTTTAACTCTTATACTTTTAATAATAATAAAAAGATCAATATTGTTTTTTCAAATTTATTTATTTCTAAAATCCTATATACATTTTGACATATAAATATTTTGAAACAATATAATAATGAAATGCTTATAAATATTATTATGGTTGTAAATGTAAATATAATTTCCACTTTTTTCAATTTTATAACACCCTTAATTAGATTAATTATTCTACAATGACTATTAAGATTCATAATAATGAATTTAAATATAATAGTCAAGATAATAAACCATTTTGATCATAAATATATGAAAACAAATGTTATAATTCACTATTAATATGGATAAATTAATTTTTGTAACGGTTCATGATTTCATATTTTATAATTCACTATTAATAATATGGATAAACATATGAAGAAAGGTCCATGAGTATATCTATACCCAAAAAATCACTCCAGAACAAACAAAATGTTACAAATATTTACTGAAATAATGATAAACAAAAATGATTTAATTACGTAAGTAATTTTTTTATATAATTTCATCTAATGAATATAAATATGGTAAAACCTTTAATTTTATTATGCAAGAAATTGAAAGATAAGAATTATAAATAATTTTAAACATAACACAAAAATCAAAACAATTTCTAATCTAATTAGATCAATGTAA
Organism: Sequoia sempervirens; assembly: GCA_007258455.2. Lineage (NCBI taxonomy): Eukaryota > Viridiplantae > Streptophyta > Pinopsida > Cupressales > Cupressaceae > Sequoia > Sequoia sempervirens. Next base: position 9,527 of record VDFB02332038.1, read on the forward strand.
ATCTTGAATTTCATGTCAATTTAGCTCTGTTCGGGTGTGGATTCAATTTAGTAGCATAATACTAGATTTTAATGAGTATGGATTTAGATATAGTAGGTAAAGATGATGACCAGGAATATTTCTTTCTGTGTGCATTTATAACTTCACATGCATTTTCTCTTGGAAAAATTATTCAACTTGTCTTGGGATTGTGTCAAATTCCAATAAATTATCAGATTCTTACTTGTCTTAAGCAGCACAGAGTCTGTGAATTTGCGTGCAATTGATGGTAAGGTTGGAGGCACACTTTATCCATTTTTGGAGCTGTATTTATGGCAATTTTCAGAGGCCCGGTTGTATTTGGGCAGGCATACTTGGATTTAATAACACAAAGTCAAATAAGTGGCATGCCTGAGCCAGAGCCTGTTGGCTGGTTAGCAACAGGTTTAATGGAATGGGGGCTTGAGACCTGGCATGTCGGTTTTATTTGTCTGATAGGGAATTTCCTATGCATGGCGGCTTACTTAGCCTTACAGGTAGGTAGGTATGTTCAATCTTGTCGAGTGTGATTTTGTGCTATTGAAAAAACTGTGAAAATTTTATCAAATTGTATTGTGAATAATGTTTCTGTTCATATTGTAATTTACTTGGAAAATTCTAAAATATGTCATTATGTTTCTTTATTCATAACTCTTGTATTAATACACTATAATAACATCGGTGCTCAGAGGATAAGAGATTCCTTTAAGGATGTGAGCTGCCTGCTATTTAAATTGTATTTTCTTTTTGTCGTATAATCACATTTATCTCTAATCTTAATTCTCCATTACGCTAGGTTTTAACCTTTTAAGTAAAGATTGTTTCATATTTTTCTTTTCATCTATTATCTTATTCTTTATAGTTTATTGTGTACTTTCCATACATTTTCTAATGTTAGTAATTTTGTTTGTTTGTTTGGATTGGGTTGGTATTTGGTATCTTTGAAAGTCCTTTCTAAGACTACTCTCCTAAATAGTGCTTGGAGACAGTGCTTGCTCCAACATAAGTTATATGACCTTATAAAATGTCATATATTTTAGTTGATTTAGACTTAATGGAGAAATATTCTCCCAAACTCATATGAGAGTCTATATATGGAGGGAAACGTTATCTTGATTCAAGATTTGAATAATACAAATTAAACCACCCTGCGCCGTAAAAAGTAAATTATTAACAATTATAAGCTTATTCTTATACTTTTGACTGTATAAGAGTGTATTTCAGATGACCGTTCCTTTGTTCTTTTATCTATCTTAACTTCTAAGGCGTTGATTTTGTAGCTGCTAAGAAACAGATTCTGCATCCCCCCATCTCAATTTGGTTTAGTCTATCACCGTTTGCTGCATTGCTAAAACTTCTAATATGGTATTTTCCAAATTTTACACACCATGTTTGACAGGAAAAACTTTACTTTTGTTTGCATGATGTAACGGTTATATGTATAGTTGAAACTAATATTTTCAAACTTCGTAATGATTTTAGTTATGTCATCAGACTTTTCCCGCTTTTCAATTTAATATTTGTACTTCCAAATGGTTTTTAGTGAAGCTGTTCTGGATAGCCTGCTTTATTCCATAATGCTTATTCAATCAAATACAATTTTGATATTTTTAATTTTTGACCTTGAGATGTAAGGTTAAAAAATTCTTAAGAACTATGGAACATCATATCTTTTTATAGAATTAAGGTGCGATATGGGCAAGGTGGATCTATTAATTCCTTCCATCTGCAGGCACCCATTCTTAGCAGGTATCCTGCTAGCTTGTCGTTAACTGCATATACCTACCTTTTTGGTTATGGGTTGATGGTCCTAACTGGAATAATTTCAGCCCATGAATTGTCAGACTGGCTTTTGACACGTTCAGAGATGGTAGCTGTTGTATTTGTTGTACGTTAACATGGTTATGATTCTCTTTATATGCATATTTTATTGCTTTTGCCTTCATTAGCTTATGACAGCTGTTACTGCAGTTCATTCTGTAATGGGAATATAAATTAAATATTACTTCTATTAGTATTCTTATGTAATGACTTTAATTGTATTACTGATTCCAGGGTGTTGTGGCATCAGTAATTAACTATGGTCTTCTTACGTGGTCCAATAAGATATTGGGGCTTGCATTGGTTTCTCTTTACATTCCACTTCAACCTCTTGCATCAGCATTTTTCTTGACAGTCCAATATATCTTGGAAAGCTACATGTAAAACTCATTGACATTTCTTTTAAAAGAGTTAAAAGTATTGTATGAAAAAGAGCTATAAAGTTGTACAATACCAAACTCTAAACATCAACAAAAGTGAACCCCAGCTATGATTCACAGAAGTGTTACAGAACATATTTCAACTCCCAATTTGAGAAAATTCGCAGAAAAATCTTTCATAGTTAGAGAAACATTTAATTCTATCAATATCATAGTGGCACTAGCCTGCACTGTGTATTGGTCTTCATTTTAATACTATTGGTGACCATTCTAGAGTTATCTATAGGGCGTTCCCCATGTGTTTCTTATGAACATGCACCATATATGGTCTATCATCTCCAAGCTTTATAGTGCTTACTATAGGGGGCTTTTCTTTTTAATTTTTGGTGTTGGCTTTCCTTTTTAAACAGAGGGTTGTATATGGAGAATTAGGACCTCAAATTTGTCTCGAAACTTTTGCTTTTCTTTCTAAGCTCTAGATTTTGTTTATTTTTGAAGCATTGGTTGTTGATACAAGAAGATTTGATATTCTAAGAGTGTTGAATCTAATTTGATTGCCCTGCCTGTGTAGAGATGAAGAAAAGATTGTTTCATTTCTTTTATTCCTTTAGAAAGAAGGAAGGCTGCGAGAAGATTGAATAGATCTTATCTTTTCGTTTTTTTCTTTTTTATTTTTGAATCTTCTCTTATTTACATTTTTACATTCAGAGCCATACCTTTACAGGGCCAGATTTTTGAAATTGGCTCCTCCTAACTTAAGGGGCATTCATTTGCAATTGTTGGTGACTTTAGGTATAAGCTAAAAGATTCATAGATGTTCAAATAAAATTTCATACAACTTTCATGATTAGTATTGATCATAACTAATGTATTTTGTTTTTTTAATTTTTGCAATTGAATTTAATAATTTTAAAATTAATTATAAATGATAAATAATATTTTTTATAATAAATTAATTTGTATGGTTTATAATGTAGAATTAAATTTATAAAAGTATTTGTTAGGAAGGGACTTTGAATTTTTTTATTGAAAAATCTACACATGACTATATATATTTCCTTACATCTTTATTTTAAAAAAAATTCAAATTCTAACTCCAAAACTAATTGAGACCTTCTTGCAAAAATATATAACATGATCAATATTAGAATATTGTTATACTTTTTAAATAACTTTGAAAGAAATTTATTAACCATTATAATAAATTATTAAAGAATCAAATTTTCAAAATTTCATTCTAATATATAATAATTTATTTTGCATATTCGATAGCTAAATTAAATCTAAAAAACAAAAAATCTACAACATAAATTATTTTAGTTTTCCTTCAAAATTAAAATTATATATTTTTTTAATTGTTTATAAATAAATTTGATACTATAAACAAAATCATGCAATTATAATTAAAGAATATTTATTCATAAATAAAGTCCAGAGGAAATTTTGAAAAGGACCACATATTTCTCATAAATGATATTAGGAATGAGTAAATAACTTATCTATAATATATATAATATTGGGGAAAATATATATTAGATATCCTATTAGTTATGAACCATTCCTTTAAAATAATGTTAATTATTGAAAATTTTAATGAGTTTGCTTAAGAACCATTTCAACTTAGCTCTTTTCGGATGTGGATTCAATTTAGTAGCATAATAGTAGATTTATTAAATAAATCATTGAAAGTGTATGTTTCAATTCTGTAGCTCTATTTTTGAAGACACCTATCATTTGGTCTTTGTGTTTATTGATGGGGTAGTAGAAGATTCATGGAAATTGCAACTTGTTGAGTATAAAAGGTATGCTACTCACTAAATTGGCCAAAAGGAATAAAGAAATACTTATTGCAAAATAGGATGTAGTCACTTGTCCCTAGTATATAAAAAGGTGCAAAATGGAGTAGGTGGAAGACATGGAAAAATGACATGCAAATAGGATAAGTAAAATAGATGAGGACCTATAATTTGGTGAAGCCTAGTTTATTACATATGATCTCTATAAATAGGTTTTCACATGTGTACTTGTCCAACATGCAACTAAAGGAGGTTTCTTTTATGAATAAGCATCTTTTATCAAGGGGAGCCCAAACATAATCATCTTTCTCATTCTCTTTATCTTTATCTTCACAATGAGGTGAAATTACTAGATCCAATTATGACAGCCACTTAGAGGTATCATTTGGCCAACTAAGACTAACTACAAAAGCATGACCAAAAGGAAACCAAAAATCTCCACTTCCACCCCCTTCCGCTCCTCTAGAAGGCCACCCTAGGTTATCTTGTGGAGGAGAGGTTGATCACTTGCAAAGGTGAGATCCACAACGAGGAGGAGCCTAAGAATGGGGGAAAAAATCCTTGAGGAGCCACTTCGCTATTGGCCCCATGAAGGCGATCAAGCCCTAGAGGAAGTGGGATAGGGGGCACATGAGCCATAGTGCAAGGGGAATTACCCTAGTGGTCTAGAAGTTCTTGAAGGTGAGAAAACTCAAGTGAAACTTTTCTTGTTCATACTTGAATCTGCAAACGAACAGTAGAGAAAATAATGGCATTAGAATATAAAGAAATAAATTTATCAATTTGGTTGTGAGAAAAAATGCATTCATTTCTATCTGTAATGGTGGAAAAAATATTTCTCTACATTTTCACACTTAATTTGGGAATGAGTAACATTAAAATGGACCTAATGTTGCCTTGATCTAGTGTTGTAATGTGTTTTACACATTCACATTGGATTTAGGGCCCTTTTAAGCTAAATTAACCTAATTTTTCCTTAATTTAATATTGTAAAGTGTATTTATTTACACCTTCACATTAATTTTTGGGCCCTCTTACATTTATGACCTACATATCATAATTAATAAGCCGCTATTACCTTATATTATTGATTTGAAGGCATATTTCAATCAAAATATCAACAAGATCAACAAATACACTTAATTTTCTAGCTCCCTAATAGTTTCTCCACTTGAAAAGGCTTGGTGGGAACCATATGCCACTTGTGGTGTATGAGTCCCATCTAGATGGGACCTATACCCCATAAGTTGTGTATGAGCCCCAATTAGCCCGTTTTAAGGGTTTTGAGCGAGATATTTGGGTTTTGACTTCAAATTTCATCAATGTTAGCCTCTAGGATCTAATAACAATAGGTTGGGTGGATTTCCTATATAAATAAGGTCTCAAATCATTATTTCAACTAAGCATTCATGATATAAACCTTAGCCATGAAGACTTAAGCATTCCAAGACTTCACAAGAGCATCAATAGAGTTTACAAGTGCCTTTGTAAGGCATTCAAGGATAGAATTCTTCATCATTCGCTATAGAAATTCAAGATCCATCACCATGTCAAGGTCATCAAGTATCAAGCATGTTATTGAGCTACTATTGTAATGTAGCATTGAAGATCCATTTACAAGCATTGTTTGATATCAAAGTTAAAGATTAAGATCTACATTCTACATGGCCACTTCATGTTAGATTATTGATTTACATATCATGAAATCATTCAAGGTATCATTGTTCATGTTTCATATTTCATGTTTCATGTTCATATTTCATTTTTTATCTCAAGGTTTAATTTCCTAACCAATGTTTGACTAAGGAAAACCCTTATTTTCCAACAATCAATTATCTTTTCTCTCTCCATACATGTGTGATTGTAGATCAAGGTGTCTTGTGATCTTGAAGATCCTTTGAAGATTAGGTTGAAAGGTTGAAGAAAGTCATAAATTTGTTACAAGGTTTCTAGCTTCATAGAAAGTCACCTATAGGTTGCAAATCAGGGTTTCTAACTTAGAAAAAAATAGTGGAAGGAAGAGTAGAGATTGGAGACCTAATTCAAATCTTGACCCTAATTAGAGTAGAAATAGTACACTAATTGTGGTGTATCAGTCCCAGTATCATCCTTCCCAGATTTCAACCCTTTCTATATTGGGGTCCTGGTAAAAAAAAAGGTGATGGATGTTTTTGATATTTTAATTAAAATAATTTGGCATGCTGATAGAGAAGGCCAGTGAAATAAATGTTGAATAGCATCAACATTAACTGTTGTATTGTTTATGTGTAGTGGCAATGGTTGTAAGTAACACTTGCCATTTAAAACCTCAGAAAATATAGCAAATGTTTGAACAATTTTTGATAAGGCATTATTGGGTGTCTTTCTATGGCTTTACCTTATATCAGAGCTATGAGTGAGGAGGGAAAGATTCTTCGAAGGTGCAAGCTCAAATATCCATTGTGGAATTTCTATGAAGGTGGTTAAAGATTATTTTATGTTTTTTACATGGGGCGATGGTTGCAAAAGCAGTACAAAAGTGTCGGTTGTGATAATTCTTTGCCAATTTTTTCCAAGTGTTGGAGAAAGAAGGGAGCAGACAGAAAGAAAGTGGGAATAGATGCATTTCAAGGAAGTAGGAAGAGGTGTGGGAAGAGGTGCATATTGAAAAATACCTTTCTAGAGTATTTTGAAAACAATTTATCTTATTTTCCATAGGGCATTGTTGATTGTTGTTGTCTAGCTTAGGCTATATTGTTTGATTTATAGTTTTTGTGTAGTCGTGATGGTTGAAAGAAACTATTGTTTTTTTTTCTATTGGTTTGGTATTGTGAATTATTTTGTTTTGTGATTTTTTTCACTTGGGTCACTATTGAAACCAATATTACTTCATTTATGGTTCATTTTTTTTGGTGAAGGTTTTGAATAAGTTTGTTATTTTGAGCTTTTGTGTTTTGTGGGTTTTCCATCTAGGTCAGTGTTGAAACCAATATTGTTTCATTTATGGCTTCTATTTTATGGCAATGGTTGTAGTGCAATAAAATAGTTAATGTTGTTTTCCATAAGGCATTGTTGATTGTTTTTCTCTAGCTTACACTATATTGTTTCATTTATGGTTTCCATTTTGTGACAATGGTTGCAATGCAATGAAATAGTTAATATTATAGAGTTATGTTTTCCCTAAGGAAGTCTTGATTCTTGTTCTCTAGCTTAGGCTATCTTGTTTCCTTTTCGATAAGGTGCTATTGAAAAAATATTGTATTGTTTGGAGAAACCAATATTGTTTAATTTATGGTCTGCCTTTTGTGGGGATGGTTTCACATGGGTTTGTTACTGTGAATTTTTTATGTTTTGTAGGTTTTCCTATCTGGGTCACTTTTGATACCATTATTGTTTCATTTATGGCTTTCATTTTGTGGTGATGGTTGCAATGTAATGAAATAGTTAATGTTATGCAATTCATGGTTTTGTGCATAACGCATTGTTGATTTTTCTCTAGATTAAGCTTTATTGTTTCATTTATGGCTTATGTTTTGTGTCAATGGTTGTAATATAGTAAAAAATTTAATGTTATAAAGTTTATATTTTGTTTCGTAGGCCATTGTTGAGTGTTCTCTAGCTTTGGCTATATTTTTTCATATTTGATTCACAATACAATAGTAAATTTTATAGTGTTTATGTTGTTACTGTGAATTCTTGTGTTTTGTGGGTTTTTTCATCTAGGTTAGTGTTGAAACCAATATTTTTTCATTTATGGTTCTCATTTTGTAGTGAAGGTTTTGAATCGGTTTGTAACTAAGTTTTTGTGTTTTGTGGGTTTTTCCATCTAGGTCATTATTGAAACCAATATTGTTTCATTTATGGATTTTTTTTTGTGGTGATGGTTGTAACACAATAAAATAGTTAATGTTATAAAGTTTATGTTATTTTCCATAAGGCTATGTTGATTATTTTTCTCTAGCTTAGGCTATACTGTTTCATTTATGGTTTCCATTTTGTGGTGATGGTTGTAATGCAATGAAATAGTTAATATTATATAGTTTATGTTGCTTTCCATAAGGCAGTGTTGATTGTTATTCTCTAGCTTAGGCTATATTTTTTCCTTTTCAATAAGGTGTTGTTGAAAAAAGACTATATTATTTGTTGAAACCAATATTGTTTGATTTATGTTTTGCCTTTTGTGGCGATGGTTTTGCATGGGCTTGTTACTATGAATTTTTGTGTTTTGTGGGTTTTCCCATCTAGGTCATTGTTGATACCAATATTGTTTCATTTATGGCTTCCATTTTGTGGTGATGGTTGCAATGCAATAAAATAGTTAATGTTATGCAATTCATTTTGTTTCGCAAAAGGAAATGTTGATTGTTGTTCTCTAGCTTAGGCTATATTGTTTCATTTATGGCTTCCATTTTGTGTCAATGGTTGTAATGCAGTAAAATAATTAACGTGAGCACCGTAAACCTGCAAATAGCCCCTAAACTTCAACATTCATTGAAATGGGTTAGTTCATACCAAATGCAAACTTATTAGTACTCCTATGAAATACTTAACCATGCTAAAATATGCAATCTAAATAGAACAAAGATAATTAAATTCATGCATATAAAAACATAATCAAAACTTTATTTCATAGTGGATTGGTGCTATTGTGGAAAATAGCCCTTTCCCAACCCTTGATAATGCAAATGATGATGATGGACAAAATCAGTTCTCAAATGAAGAGAGTGACTTTGCATAAGCTTTGTAGATGGATTTGATGAAGAATGAGGCCTTTATTTATAGATTTTCAAATTGGGAGAATGCTCATAAGAGAGCAATGTGGGATAAAAATTGGACAAATGAGATGAGGCCACTTGTCAACTTGTCATAGGTTGAGAAATGTGCAAGTTTTGGCCAATGTGCCCAAGAGGGGGAAATTCAAATTTGAATTTGTGAAATAAATGTTGAGAGGGGGACATGAAAATGAGAAGTTAATGCAATTTTGGAAGGGACAAGTCAACTTGTCTTCATTTTCAAACTTGAGGGAATATTCTATTTTTATGCCAAGTTGAAAGAAAATAAGGATTTTAATAAATCATTAAATTGATTTATTTGTGCAAGTGGGAAAAGCTAGAGGATGTGATGGGTGGTTAGGTTAGGTTAATTAGGGTTAGATTAGCTTAATGATGATTAGATGCTTTAACCTTTTTGACTTGAATATTTTGATTTATTTAAATAAAAAAGGTATGGAAGATGATTTCAAACTTAATTAAATAAAGGATTGATTTATTTAATCAAGGAGGGTGATGTTAGGATCAAGTTGATTTATTTAATTTAAACTAATGAATTTAGGAGATTGATAAATAAACTTGATTTATTTGCTGAATGGATGAATATGACCTAATCAAATGCATGATGCTAATTTTTCATGTCTACATTTTTCCCTCTTTGAAGCAATGTACTTGTTGTGTTGGTTCAAAGAATAAACTTGCCACAATCAAAATTCAAAAAATTTATGATTTTTTTGGATGCCCGAGTGGAAGAACACTGTACATTGCCCCCTCGAGAGATGAAGTGAAAAGATTCTATTTGAGGTCGATCTCGCAATAAAGAGGTTCAAACTAGATGGTTATGGATGATGATGCAAATGATATGGTTTTAAGATGCTTAGAATAACAAATCTATATTATCTTAAACAACTTAAATGATGATATGATGTGAGATGGATGAGATGGATGATGTGATATGCTATTATTATGGAAATGTATGATTTATGTAGATGCTTAGACTAATAGATCTATATTATGATGATGAACATGCATGTGAGATGATATGCAAAATACTAATGGTTCATGGATGCAAGAAGGATGCACTGGTGATGATGATTAACTATTCATGATGTGATGTTAGTGTAGAAAAGATGAAATTAGATGATGGCAAGAGGATCCAACAAGCCAACTTTATGAGAGATGATGATTCGCTTATCAAGGATTAGGATTTTAAAAGGGCTACTTACCTTATGTTTGATAACACACATAGATACGATGCATCAAGGTATAAAGAACCAGGATGGCATTGTACCTAGTGCGATGGACTTTGACTCGACAAATAGATAGGAGTATTCTTGTTCACACTTGACATACGAAACCTTGCTAGGATGTACCTAACAAAGCAAGTATTCGCCAAGTTATTTTACAAGAAAGTCCAACAAGCACAACAGACAAAAGATAATGATCGTCGCCCCATTCCTAACTCTCTAAATCCTTTGTTCGGATATCATTGAGAGGTCCTTGGAATGAGTGCAATAAGATAATCAAAAGAAAAGATCAAGTACACAAACAAGCCAATGTTCTTCATACCTCTAGCCAAAGGGATTTGTTTTGATAGGATAAGAATCCAAAGTGATATCCAAAATGATGCCCATTGTTAAACGATATATCCTAGGACATGCATTGTATAGGATGATGATGGTTTGATAAGTTGATTGATAGGTTGTTGATATAAGGTTGACTGACATGTTTGAAAATGATCAAGAGTTTGATTTTACATTTAAAGGTTTGTTGCTTCGATTTTGATTTTACGATTGAAGCTTGCTTTTCCTGATTGTTGTGGTTGTTTCTATTTATGTTGCTAAAGGATGAAGGTGATGATCAGTTTATTATGGATGATTGATTATTGTGGGTGCAAGCGAGATGAGACGAATGGATTTTTTCAAATATTTGGATGTTTTTGGAGTTTTTCAATGTTTTAGGCTGTTTTTGGTATTTTTTGAGATTTTCAAATGTTTTGATTTTTGATTTTCTAACGTTTTTTTTTATTTTGTGAGATTTTATGAATGTTTTGGGTTTTCTAATTTTATGATGTTTTTGATTTTTTGCATGATTTTGACATTTGGATAAGGATGTGTGCACGATAGTAGTGCTTTTTTTGGGATTTTGTTGAAGACCAAGCTACGGATGATTGATCAGATCGATGGATTGATGGTGATGATAATATTGTTGAGGATGCAAAACAATGCAAGGATTGATTGATCAAGATTGATGATGATAATATTTTTGAGGATGCAAAACAATGCAAGGATAGTGTTTAAGCAACACAATGATTGAGACGTCGATTGGATTGATGATGATAACATTGTTGGTGATATGCAATAATGCAAGGATAGTGTTAGCAACACAAGGATATTCCGAGATGATGATTTTTGATTGATTTGATTGATCATGATTGATGAAGCTTGATTTGGAACAAAAGTTGTTCAAATGATTTGATGTGACATTTGACATGCAACTTAGATGCAACTGATAGTGATTACTTGGATTGATGTTCGATAAAAGGATGAAGACTGATAAGGAATGTCTTCTCATCAAAATATGCCATGGGTTAGTGATTCAGATTTTTGCTCACAAGTGGTTTACTAGTTTGGTTTCAAATTTTCCAATGTTCTCGGATCACCACCTAAGTTGGAGGATATAGATTAAGATTTATTTCTGAAGCAAGATGTAAGTACCTACCCCCAGTGTCTAGTAATGTATGGAATGCCATGGATGGATGGATATGGTAAGCATGCAAA